>JAMKCH010077277.1:0-57046 GCA_023653785.1 Ophioderma brevispina | reverse complement strand
GCTATCCCAATTTACCAAATACAGGCCATCCTCATTTTACCAGTTAAAGGGCCATCCCAATTAAAGGGCATTAGATGATTTTCCTGAAAAGGTTAACGATTATTAATTCATAAAGAGGCATGTAATTTTCAAAAAAAATGACAGGAATGTATTTTTTGCACCATTGAAGAAGAGCACCGCAGGGTTCATGTGACCTCAAATACTTTGTACATACACTAATTTTCTATTTTGCCAAAGCATGTACATTTTTTTTTTTTAATATTGAATTTGTGCTGAGCATGTGTTCAAAAACTGTCTGCCAACCAATAACTTGTCTTAGGTGTCTCATGCCTTGATCTCCAAGAATCATTCCAGTTCCACCATACACGTGGGTCTTATGCATCATTGTTGCTCTCGTTTTGGGGAAAGCTTTATTTTTAAGAGACTCTATCCATGTGCAGATTCATATATTTGTAGATGACTCTGTTTTCAGTTAGGAGCCTTTAAAGTTGCTACTTTGACTTTCATTCAAATTTATTTTTTTTAAAATTCTCCAGATGTACTTAGTTCCTAATGACAGTTCCTTAACACTAACTGCATAAGGGGGGGGGGTCCTAGGTACCCAATTGTTTTTCAGCAGGCGATTTTTATAGGTATACAGTTTGACCTCTTAAGACCTAAATGACCTTTGGCCCAAGTTCAAACCTTTGCACATGCATATATTCAATACCGCGTGGTCCTTATGTCACGGTGGCTGTCTGTCTGGATGCATATGTCTCTGAGAACGAGGATTGCACCTTCCTGGCACTTGGGGGGGGGGTGCCCCTGGACTTCGAAGACCGGTCTGTATGGTTGGGGATCAAAAGGGTCATCAGGGGGTCATTCAAAATCATAAGGAGCTCCAACATGTGTATTCAGGCGAACTTGGTGGGTGGGGTCAATTGTTGTGAAAATGTTTAAAGGTCATGGCAAGGTCATCAGGGGTCATCATTTATGGTCAAAGGAACGCGAAAGCCCTGAGGGTCATTCAAGCCAGGTGAATCGCCAAAACACAGGTGATAGCCAATCCGAGGATCGCCTAGTAAATTACTATTAAAGAGAAAACACCGGTCCAGAACTCTTATGGTATGCATATAATGACCTCTTATGGCCCCTATGCCCTTTGGACCTCCAATGACGCCTATCTGACCCTTTGACCCACAAAATATCTAAACATTCCAAGAAGTGTATAGCCACCAAACTTGCGTCAGATAACCATGGCCAAGACCCGTGGGCTATATGGTCAATTGAATGTAATGACTACATGACGTATGGACCCACAACTGCACATTCCCTAACATCCCAATTGATGGATTACGGCCATCATGATGCACTCGTATAACATATAGGGCCTAATTGTTTGGAGCTCAATTTTGTAAGCTATTTTAGGTTATTTAGAGAGGTGAAATCTATTTTCTGGGTATAAATTTTGCGCCAATTGTATTCTTATTAATACCACTGGCGACGGGCATGATTGTGAGGCATTCCTCCGTTGGGGTCATGCGGTCCCCACCTTTGACTCAATATTCGAATTCCTTTTCACTGCTTCGTTTACAATCCCTATCCTTCCTCTCTTACTCTCCTTCCCAAGCCCTTTCTTCCTTCCTCCTCTCACTATCTTCCCTATCCTTTCTTCTTCCCTTTGCTTCTTTCCAGTAGGTTGAAATAACTCTTCTAGTCAGAGTAGTCTGGAGGGGGGGCGGGCGTTAAAGGGCATGTCCGATCGCTTTTATTCTTTTTCCAAAACCCCCAAATTTTCCGTAAAGTGGTCAAAAATTTTGGTAATATGATAAGAAACGCTACTATTGTTCTCATTTCCCCTGTGACATCTTAGGGGAGCTAAAGGATGTTTGGTTGGAGGTTATGCCACAGCCAAAATGGGCCCCATTTTGGTCGACCAATATTAATTTTACACAGTTCTCTATGGGGATACAAAAATAACGTTTTTAGCTCTCACATCCAAAACGGGTTGAACAACAGCGTGAAACTTTACAGATGGGGTTTTGGGTAAAGGCATTATATCAAGATAAAAACTTTATAATTTATACTTAATAGGGTCATCCCCCCTTTAATGATTTCTTTCGCCCACTGCCATTTCTGATGGTTCCAAAATTAGTTTCCCATAGGGTTAGAGTTAAATACATAGGTATACAGTTGATTCTTATAGGCCTACATGGTTGTTTGCTAAATAAAATTACAATTCATTGATTCTCCTTTCAATCCAATTCCAATAAAAAAACTTTGAGTTCAGCATAACATTTCACAATTTCCCCATCCCCACGTCTAAAGTAGATAGACGCCCAAGGCCCCTGATGGACTGTAAATCACCTATTACTGCTGCAATCAACAAGAATATCCCCCAGATCTTATATCAGCAGTGTCCCCCAGCATCATAAGGCTAGACACACAGGATTAAACTCGCCTGGACTCCAGACTAAATTTCAGGCATAAAATCCTGCTCCAAAAATATGCATGATGGTGGTGTCTTGTAAACATTACCTAGAATGAACTCCCTGCCATCCATTATGACACAGATGGTTGGCACAGGTGCGGCAGTGTGTCATAGAGGGAGATCTAGGGGTTTATACCGAGTTCAGTTAAAGCTGGAACATACTCAATACTCAATTCAGTTTATACACTCATCAAAGGTGATGTGCTACCATTTAGTAAATGACCTATAGCTACTAAAGTATGTTTACTCTGAAATGTTACTATGTTAGGACATCCCATGTGTAATGTTAACTTTATATCAAAGGTTATGGTTCATCTTATGGTGGACAGACTATAGCAATTGGCACACAAGTTGTGAACTGAAAGGTCATGTCAGGTAAACTGCAACACAGGGTAACACAACTTGCATGAGAGATGGGGTGTCAATAATACTGGTTGTGCTGTCATTGCCACCCTTTGTACAGTGCCAAAAATGGGTAGATGTTTCATATAGAAGTCCCAAGGATGCAAATGAGGTATTGCCATTTATTCCATCAAGTGCTACTGCCCCAACATCATACAGTGCATAACAAAATGTACCACTTCATTTGCATCCTTGGGACCTCTATGTTTACCCCAAAATGGCCAAAATATTTAAGTTTTCCAGTATACAAACAAGTTCATGCTGAACAAATTTCACATCACCAACATTTGATGTAAAACGTACAAAGTTAAAGCGGCACTGGCGCATTTTCACAAAATATGAAATTTCTTCAATTTGCTCGCAAATTATAGTCTAGGTCATTGGAAGAATATTTTCTCATCTGTAATACAATGCGAGATCATAAAAAATAACAAATGGGCATGTTAAAGGTGCACCGAGAAGATTTCGCATATCATATCCCTTAAAATTAAAAGCTCTGATTTTAACACTGATGTGCTGCTTATCTTCAAGCATAATTACATTGACAGAGTTAAGTTAAATATTTTCTTTGTTACTAAAATTGTGAAATTTCTGATTTACTATTTACAAAATTTAGCCTCTGCTTTATATTGAAACATATAGGCAATTACATATGACCCTGTTTTTCTATAGCAAATAACAAGAAAGAAATCTATTATCTAGTGAGCATCTTGTTTATATGAATTCACTATATGATTTAATATATAGATACCTGGAAATCTCTGTATCTTTAAATGATCATTTATGCTAGTTTATTGGTGAAGTGGCCCATGGCCCGATCGCTAATAGCCTCGTCCCCAGAAGCCCCAGATTTTACCGGAAGTGGTCAACATTTTGGTATCAGAAGAAAGCTACTTTTTTCTCATTTACCCTGTGAAATCTTAGAGCCAAAGGATGTTTGGTTTGGAAGTTATGAGCGAAAATGTGCCCCGTTTTTTTGGTCGACCAATATTAATTTTACAAGGTACTCTATGGGCTTACAAAATCACGTTTTTAGCTCTCGCATCAAAACGGATTGAAATATAGGCGCGTAACTTTATAGGTGGGGTTTTGGAGTGAAGGCCAATCAAGATGAAAACTTCATATCCTTAAATCGGGCCAACCCCCTTTAAGACTTGTATTGCCAAAATATTTTGGCCTGCCAAATCACTATCTTGATCATGATAAACATTAATGACATGTTGCATCAATAGTTAAACAGAATTCTGCATTTTTGGCAAACTTCATAAGTTCCAAATTGCTATTGTAAACAAAGTTTGGGTGCAACAGTATCACAAACAGGTGTAATACATCAGCTACTGATGTGCATGTAAAATGGGCTGACTTTGGTCATCTATAGTTGACACTCACAAAATGGCCAAACTTCATATCATTCCAAATGGAAGTTGCAAATGAAAAGGGACTTCTTGATTTATGGATGAACAGAAAGCTGTTGATTTACTGATTAAACTATAGAGCTCCTTGTGTGCCATTAGGTTGTACACCCCACTCTCCTGTGCCAGCACTGTTTATGGATTTAGACTGTGGTGTTGTTTTAGTTGCACCTTTCAGGGATTTGTCTTTGGCGTTCAAGTAGTATTCTTAAGAATCCAATAAATTCACATGGAGAATGCTCTTATTTTCAGGATGGGTACTTCAAATAATGCCAATAGCTTGATTTGTTCAAGCTATTGTAACAAAATTAAATGTCGTCTGTTGTAAAGGATGTTTCTGTGTCAGTATTTTTTTTTTTTGGTGACAGTTGAATGAAAAAACAAAAATGTTATTTAATTAGAAACAGTGATTAGTTGGAGGGTGATATGCATTGACAGTGAGTTGCAGCATGGTGGGAAAAAGTGGGGAATCTAGGAAGCTCCTTTCCCAGGAAATTTGACCATATGGAGGGAAATTTGGAATTTTCAGACAAAGAAATACATAAAAAATAGTGGAAAATCTATGGGAAATTTGTCTATCTGTATCTGTAAGAAACTCACAATTTTGTATTTTCTGGTCATAAAAGGGTAGAAATTATAGCACAATGATCTGTGGGATCTTTCAATACAATGTTTTACAAGCCTTTGCTCATAACACAAACCGCAAGATCGGAATAAACTCAAATTTGGGAATAAGATATAATTTTTAGCGAGGTTGATTCACAAAATACTACTCAAAATCAAGTTGGCATTTGCCCTCCGCTCTGTGTGAGCTGGACTTAGCTCACATGTGGTACCATTTAACCCTTAATCCATGATGATGAATACAGTAAGCTTTTGGATGTCATCATCAACCAGTTGGACCAGAACGGCATTGCACGCCCTTGAATTCTTGGCAGACCATTACTGACTTGCTGCTGATCAAAACTACACAACCAATTTCTTCATGGGAGTACCTTTTGAAGTACCTCCTGTGAAGTAGCTGCGGAGTAGCCCAGCTGCATAGGTACCACATCACCGGCTGCAAAAGTGGAGGTTATCATCCACCTAGGTACACACGCAGTGCCTTAACCATAGCCATCCCATTGGAGAGTACCTGTGCAGGTACTCCCATGCAAATGAACTTAGAGCTCCCTGTGATTATTTTAGTATATACATAATCTTATCCATAATTTAACACTTTCCTCACCTGTGTTATATGTTTTTACACAAAATGTCATGTAAAGGGGTTTGGTGATGCTGAACTCAAATTTAGATCTTACTAAGCTTAAAAATGATCAGAAAAGGGTAAACAACAATGGAATGTTTGATGCCCTCTATGGGCCAAAGTGGCCTATACAATGTGTACCTGTTAGTCACCTAGCAGGCAACTGCAGTGTACACTATAGGATGGGTTCTGTTGTGCACCTAGTGTCTTGTGTACTTTGCAATTACTTAAGAGTAGGAACTGCATCAATAATGCATCAAGGGAGTAGAGCCAGTGGCATATCTTGGGGTGCTTTTGGGGTGTGCGCCCCCCCCCCCAGGGTTCATGCGAAAACATGCAAAATCAGCCTATTTTTGGCCCTTAGCAGTTCCTCCGCCCCGGGGTCCCCCTCAAAAACCAAGGTCTGGATACGCCGGTGAGAACCTACAATGGATTAATCTAAGTTCTGGTAACACTGTGTGTAAGAATCTGACTGTGTACAATAAAATTCTGTTTTTAAATAGAAATAAAATATGACTTTCAAAATACATAGAAAAACTTAACTTAGGTCATTATTCACACATTTTTACCATAATTAAATAGAACGGGGCCATGTGAATTATCCAGCAAATTTGTCTGATCCTAATCAAGAAATAAAATAAACAAAAGTAAAAATATATGAAAGATATTTTTCCATATTTAGGCCTATAGATCTATTCTCCATAATACCCAATTATTGGCAGAGGAGATGTTTCTGTAAAAGCTGGCTTATTGAGTCATCTGTTGTATATCAACAGGTGTACGGCTTGCTCTCTAAGATAAGCAAACAAAGAAAGTGAGGAGTGTCTTGGATATGGATTTAAAATGAACAAGTGTCTTTGCTCAAATTTATTTTATGACATGCTTCATGTATAGATAGCTTTCAAATGTGGGCATATCATTATCCTGCCAGAACTTATTTGACCTAATGTCGCTTTCATACCTAGCAAAGATAAGACCTAATGCTAGTTAGATTAGAGGTCCATATTTTGCAATAAAAGGAGTCAAGCCTGAAAAAAAAATATTTCTTAATAATAAAGCAATATTTTCCAGATAGGTTGATCACTTTCCTAATTCAAAAATAGAGGGGGTACTAAGCTTTGTTAGGTGAGGATATTCTCAGAGAATGACAAAGTAGACCTAAGTTTGCTTAATTGAAGTAGTAATATATAATAAACTTGATGGACTTCAAGATACATATCTATGAAGACCAGTAAGAACATCAAAATGGGTGTAATGGTGAGTAATCAAAAGAAGGATTTCATGTTAAAAAACATTGAAATAGTGAAATAATGCTCCATATATTTGTGGTTTTGGTTCAAAATAAAAACTAAATTTCATATTTGGCACATTCTGCAAGCAAAATTGCCTATATCATGGGTATGTGGCTAAACTAGAGTAAAGGAGATATATTTTGGTGATCTGGGCATTTTAATTCACTGATTTGACACTTCCCACAATGCAGTGAGAAGTGATTATTTTTCGTATCATGTCCAAACAGTGGTTCTCAAATATGCTTTAGCCAGAGGTGGGTACAATGGGTGCTTCAGTGAATTCTGCAAGGTCTTGGTGTGTGAATGGTTGCTCCAACAGTGCACAGACCAAGATATGTTCCACAACCACATTTAGTGTCCTGATATGCTTCCAGGTAGCCCAATTTCTGCAGGGAAACAACAGGAGTAACAAAGGGCAAGTGCAATGGTGTCTCACGGCGTATAAAAGTGTGCCAAATGGTATTGTGGGTTGGTGGTGGATTAAATTATGAGCAGTTATATCCACTGATTTGTGTGAGCATTAGTGTTGTCTTCAGATTGCGTCAACAATGCAATCTGGGAGATGAAAAGTCAGTGAATAAGAAAATTAAGACTTGCTTTTTTGGCTTGAAATGAACTGGCATCAGTAGCATAATGAATTTTTAAACTCAGGGGTTATTCTTTCCAAAAGATGATTATATAGCAAAGGGATTAAAAGGATTATTTTCTGTGTATTTTACAGCCCAATACTATACCGCAAGGGGTAGTGAATATGTACCGGTGTACAACGTGGTGATGCAGACAATCTACAGCAAGGAGGCACTCAATGGGTATTAGAAACACCTGCTGAAACTCTTGACATCAGAGTGAGAACAGGGAAGAGAAAAGACAGGTGGATTGGATTATTGTTGTATGTGTGTGTGTCCGTGCACGTGCGCGCAGTGAATATGCACTCGATGTCACACAAAAGCTCAAGTAATTATGTAAGTATGAGGTCATTCGAAAATGCAGCAAATTCTGTCTGGCCGTCGTGTGGGTGCGGTGTGTAAGTGTGTTCAAGTGTCGGTTACCCTTTTCAAATTGCTCGTTCGTGATTGCCACCAAACTCAGGTCTAGTCAACTATCCGGTCAGATACTGCCTTGTCGTGGGTAGGGTGAACAGTCACATGACAAGGTCAAAGGTGTAGGGGTCAACGTGTGCAGAGCAAAGGAAAGGTGAACGCAGGCAACAGTAGTGGTTTGAGAAACACTTGTAGTATTTGGTACATGTGTGTGTATGTGTCCTTTTTGTTGTATGTCATTCTGTCTGTAATATTGTAGTATCTGTATATTTTGTAAGTCATTGTTTATTCAGTGTGTTAAATGATTGGAATTTCAGTTTCTTTGTTGTTCAGTTGGTAGAATGCACTAGCAGAAATCCGGAGATCAACAGGCAAGAAGAAAAACAAAAACAAAAAAACTGAGGAAAAAGAGGGCCAAAGCATGGGTTATGGGCAGGACTGCTAAAAAAAAAACCAGGTAATCCCCACATGAGATAACACTAAGGCCTAACAACAAATAAAATTTTGTTTCTGTAACCTGCCTCTGAAAAATTTTGGATGGAAGGAAGGAGAAAAATGTTAGGTTGTAAATATTTTTATGTGTGGAGTTCATTGGGAGTTTTTCAGAATTCGACAAGGAAGACATAATTTTTCCCCCAAAAGGGTAATTTTTTATGACACTAAAAAGTTAGGGACAGAAGGGTACCGGAAACCAGATTTATTTTTACTTGGCTTATTGTTGTATCCACACCTCACAATATTGCTTTTACCTTCTTCCAGTCAGTGACTTCAGTGTGTAGTGCAACAGCCGCAGCATTAAATCGCGAGTTAGATAATAACAGGTATTTTTGGGGAACCGGTACTTTTTACGACGAATGACCCCAAGGCGATACAATTATTTTAAGTGGACTAACGAGGCCGGAGGCCGAGTTCCTTCGCACGCAAAAATAATGGTGTCCGGTTCACTTTCGTCGTAAGAGTGTACCGGTTCCCAAAATCATATCCTTTATTCCTCATTCTTCACAGCTTTATCATTAAGGTCATCTTTAACCAATTTCGCGATGCTTTACGGCTTAAATACAACAGGAAAGGACTGTCACCACCCAGTGACACAATCGAACACCCGTTCAACTCAACGATCATACGCAACGAGACGCAACGTAGGCAGGCGCGTGCGCGCGAAAGTAGCAAAACGCGGTATGACGCGAGCGATTCAACCTAAAAATAACTTCAATACGCAGCTCGTACTACCTGAGTTCAATTAAACGAATTAAACCCAATGAAATTGCTTTACATTTTCACAGATGTTTAGAATTTGATTCAATTACCAGGTGTACGCATCGCACGTATAGAGGTGGTGCGCTAAATTTACGCA
Source organism: Ophioderma brevispina (assembly GCA_023653785.1). NCBI lineage: Eukaryota > Metazoa > Echinodermata > Ophiuroidea > Amphilepidida > Ophiodermatidae > Ophioderma > Ophioderma brevispina. The sequence goes on along the minus strand of JAMKCH010077277.1, from coordinate 47,830 downwards.
CAAAACCGCTGTCCTGAATCATTGCTGTCACTGACGTGAGAAGCTAGGCAAATGGAGGGTATTTGATTCCCAGAGTTGACGAGAATAAACTTTCCTACATACTGACCCTCGCCAAACATAACTGAAAATTTGACTGATTGGTTCTGCGACTGGATTGGTTCGTGCTCTGGTTTAGTATGATACCCAGAATGCAAAGGGTCATTTTGAAGGGTTCATGAGTTGTAGAGTTGTTGAACTGTGGCAATGGGGAGATGAGAATGAACGGCATGAATCACTCTATATTTCTATGTACTTGTTTGACCTCCCTTTTGAGGGGATTGTCCCTGCCCGTGTTTTGCACCCTATAAAATGCACGCGATGGATCTGCCGCATTTAACGCACGCAATAAAGTGCCATAATTGAAACTGTAACCTAGGGCGAATGCAGAGTCCGCCTTATCACGCGCCCTCAAACTGAGACCGAACAAGTTATTTGCCCCCAGAGTAGGAAGTAATGTCATTGCTTTTAATGCAGTGATTTTTTGTTCACAACCCCACTATGACATGCCAATTGTGACTTTGAAATGCCAGTGTCAGATGTATGGCATTGTAGCTCCAGTGTTTGTTTTGTTTTTAAGCAATAACATTACTTCACTACTGTAGAGAGAGGATGGGATATGGAGCAGAGTTCTTAGGTCCAAATATAAGTCAACTGAATCCGGCAAGTACCCATACGAAGGCACATCTGGGCTTAGCAGGTAAGTGAGATATTATGCGCCTTGGTTGTCAACTTACTATCATGGATACAAAGATAATTTTTTGTAAGTGCTCAAAATATTTAAAAAATAAATCATAAGAAATGGAGAAAATACAACATTAGTTTAACTACTACAATCCAACCAAGTTGGCTCTTTCCCTTAGAAATGGTAGATAATAGAATTACTGTTTTGGGCTAAATGTGTTTTGGTTTAAACTGCTCTTCATGGCTTCAAATGATAGGGGACCTAATTGTGAACACAGCTGCATTGCAATTTTAGATAGTACAAACATAACACCAAAGATGGGGCTGTGAATGTTATTAATGCATTGGAAGCAGTACCTCTTTGCTCACCCAGTGATGTCTGGCACCCCATAACTACTGCACACGTGAATGGTGATTTCTATATAGCCCCCTCTATAGTTTTGGCATGTTAAAATTACAAATAGCTTGGTATTGACAAGTAGACAGTCAATAGTTTCGGACCCTAAGTGATTGACATATTATTTCAGCAGGAACTGTTGAATTGAGCACAGAATATTTTTACAATAGTAGCTTAGCTTAAGGAATGTATGTAACTTAGCTTCAAAAAATGGGAATTTATAAGGAGCAAATTGTTTGTTGTTTTTTACTGAGAAGTTTGTGCAGTGCTTGTGGGTTATTGGAATACATGTCTGCTGCCCTCTTTTGAGCTAGGGACAGTTTTGCATGATGACAAATTCAAGCTTGATAAAACCAAGTTTACATCAACACCAGAAGTGCCAGCGGGTTCTATAAAGGTACCATTCAGCACTACCATGAACAACTAGTAATTTCCTCTGTTGGTAGAACAGTTCTTGATAGTTGTATCAAATGAACAAGCGGTTTTTCCCTCATTGCTTGTAGCAATTTTGTTAGGTCATTTCCACACTTTGATAAGTTGGTAAGATTACTGTGTCACTTTTATAGCAAAAGAGTATATCTCATATTTAGTTTACCAAAAATCTACATTATTATTTATATCAGACTTCTGAGTGGTACAAAGAAATCTTTATATTGTACAGTTTTGGTAAAAGTTCCCGGATGCAATACAATATTCTTTTTAATATTGTATCGCATCCGGGCATTTTTAGCGAGAACGACATCATTGAAACACTGTATCGTTCAGACTGCAAGGTTTGGTTTGAATCAGCCTGATATTTAAATAATAATAATAATATTGAATGGCTTTTTTTATATGATACTTGAATATATTGTACTTGCTAGAAAAAAATTGTACTCGTCTTCGACAATTTTTCTAGCTCGTGCAATATATTCTTGTATCACACTCGAAGCCATATCAATATATAATTCTTTTGCCATGGTATCTTGATACAAAATGAAAATTGGCGAACTGCATGGGAAAAACAACATAATTTCTGATTGGTTCTTTAGGCTTTGAATAATAAAGGTTTCCTAAGAGACAGCCTCGCTGCTTGGATGATTGCATTGCATGATTTTTTGAAACTGTGATGGGCAGTGAGTTATCACCCTTGTACCGAAACCGATGACTTCAACTTCTTTTATTTCCACAAAAGCAACAAAATTCAATAAGGTATTATTTAAAAATTTACAGATATGAATAAGACATTTTTAACATTTAAATATGCATTGTGGAGGGAAATGAGTAATAACCAAGGCCTGTAAAATCCCACCTCCTTAAATGACTTAAAAATCCTCTCCAGGGGATGGGATATTTAATGTTTGTTTGCCCAGTCCAATGTAGCAAGAGGAGAGTGAATTCTAATTGAACCAAATTTCTTCTACCAATAAAGTCCAGAATTTAACTGAATCCTAACAAAGTAGCATATAGGGTTTGACGTGGACCTTTAGCGCTGAAAGGAAGAAGTCCTAAGTACATTGGGCCATAAAACCTTTTATGGTATAATAACTGATCCCCACAATCTAGTTGTGTAATATTCTCGTTTTCCAACTTCACCTTGCATGATTTCGCGATTGGTGAGAGCTTCGGACTTGACAGCCAATATGAATGGGAGCACTTACGCAATAGGTTGACAATCAGTTCGATTCTGTCATAACAAAACCAATGGCAGTCAGTCGAGGCTCTATCTGCAAATGGCGAACAGTGCAAAGGGCAATTCCATGGAGGAATGAGTGCCCAAATATATAACAGTGTATTCTTTATTTAGAGGAATAAGGTTATGATTTTGGGAACGGTACTAAGCTGTACATGAATTGAAAACCAAGGCGATACAATTATTTTAACGTAGTAGAAGATGAGGCCGGAAGAGGAGGAGTTATTCCACAGTTTCATTCATCGGAAAGAGAGACAGTTCCCGATCATACATTTATTCTCATCAAAATAGCTTTATAATTAAGGTCATAGCTGGCCAGTCTTTACCCAATTGTGCGAATCTCATGTTTAAATACAACAAGAGGGATTCCAGGCCAGTTGGACAAAAATCAAAACAACCCGTTGAACACAACAAACAATGTAAACGAGAGACAACCTTGGCATGCGCGAGGGAATCTAGCAAAATGCGGGTATGACGCGAGCACTTCAACCTCCAAGTATGTCAATGCGAGCTGTGTATTACCTTGTTTCAATTTGCCGAATTTGAAAAGGGGCATCAGCCAAGAAATTTTCACAGCGTTTAGTAATGTTCTTTACCGGTAAATTCTCATCGAGAGTGGGATTTTTTGAAAAAAAAAAAGAAATATAGACATTTGTGAAATCACATGAGTTTCAGGGGATTTGGCTGCAAGTTTTAGCAAGATTATAATTGTACCACGTGTGAAAAAGATTGTTAATGCATCCAGATATTCTATAAAACCAGCCTAGTCTCTGTAACAGGAGAGTGAACACAAACGACCATCTCCATGCGAAACATCACTTTAAAGTTTACCCAACGGGGCACTGAAGTCCATCCCCACAATGCACCAGTTTTGGGACATGTCCAACCCAAGAGGGATCATGTGACCCACAAAAAATCTATTATTACTACATCAATTTTTAGATCACGAATGCTAATAATTAAGAATTCTATATGAACAATATTTTGTGGGCGACCTTAACACTTAAAGTGCCAAGCGGGGGTTCCATAGTACCCAAGATTGGTTCTTCGGCCGATTTCTCATCATGAAAAATATTTTCGACCTCTAATTTTTTTGGAATTGTGTAACTTAGCGATTTGGTTCTTCCCATAAAAAAAAGTACTAAAATTTCTTGCCCGTTAATGAGATAATTAGCTTGGGTCCCTAGGAACCCCCCCCCCCTAGTCACAACAGGAGTGTGATTTTAAAAAATTAAAAAAAGAAAAAACCTAAAAAATTAAAAAAAAATATTTTTCTCCTTTATGTATGTGCATATGCATGAAACAAAATTAAGTACATAACAGAAAAAATAATTAACCCTTTATGTGCTGAAGAAAAGCGACTTCCATCATCGAGCGAAGGCGCGCCATTTGTGTACAAAACCTATGACAAATACGACAGCCCCACAAAAAAAAATACAAGGAATGTACCAAAATGTACTGTTTGTGTTTAATATCTGTAATGGTCGCTTTTAGAGCAGCTATAAACATTCAAAATGCAGGGGGCATGGGTATGATGTGGAAGCAGGGTCGCAGGAAACAGTCATGTGACTTTTTGAGCGATTTTGACGGCATTCGAAAACAATTATTTGCCCCTAAGTTCCAGACGATACACCGGAACTCATTTATTATTGAACATGTGGCCTTGTATTATGCCCCTCAAAGGTGGTATGAGTTCTTTGGACAATTCCCTCGGGGGAAAGTGGTTTCATTGTGGGGGGGGTTATCTCCATGGAACCCCCCCCCCCAGGCACCAACGTGAGTGAAAAACAACTTAGGCAATTAAGTTTTAAACTTCTGAACACTGTTATCCTAAGTATGACCGTGTTTAGTACTAGTACATGATATGCACATTTGCAATGCTTATGGGATTGGTTTAAGCCACCCTGTAATGCTTACCAAGGTTATAAGAAAAAACCTCTCAACAAGAAATAAAATTAGGAAGTGAAAATTGACTTGGGAAGAAATCAAAACACACTTTGATGGAATATTTGATTTGCAGTGTAATACATGTTTATATGTTAGGAATACAGCTTAAATCCCACATCACATAATTAAGGGCAAGGTCTCTGGGGACTATTTCTTAGTACTGCAGAGGTGGGGGGTTAGAATCTGGTCATAGGAGCTTATTGCTGCTTTGTGATAAAACATACTATAGGATCTACTGTATCTCTTTTCTCTTCTCTCCCCTTATCCATTTTCTTCTTGTCCCTCTTATTTTATTGTCCCTCTTTTCTTGTCACCTTCCTCTCTCATTTCATGTTCTCTTCCCCTCTTCCAGTAACTCGTGTCCATTTCATTCCTCTCCTCCTCTCTCATTTCATTTTTTATCTTCCCCACTTCCCTCCTCTTGTCCCCCTCTTTCCCTACTTCTCTTTTGCTTTTGTTTTTCTTTTCGCTTTTCTGTTCCCTATATTTTTCTTTTTCAATCCTTTTTCTTTCTGCATAATCCCTATCCACATGAATTCAAAAGAAAAAGAAATGCACACTGATTGCCTCATAGAGGTCGATGTTCCTTGAATGCTAAGATTTAAAAACTGAAGGGTAAACCCTGGATAGGGATATCTGGTGATTACTGGTAACCTTGGAGATGTGTCATGCAGTCATCCCACCATGCAAATGACTCAAGATGCAATGTGGGTGTCCTAAGTGAAGATAACAAAACGGCAGCTATTGTTTATAAAGCTTTTCAACATATCCATGTTGACATAGGTGCCTTAAACGGATAATGTTAGTCGGTACGCGGTTTAAATTTCAGACCGTAAAACATTTTTTGCACTGTACAGAAATCTTGAGAGATACGGATTAAAAAGATTGAGTTAAGTGAATCTGTCAGGCAGGATCTGTAAAAGTATTACTGCCTCAAGGATGCTCGAAAGATGAACGTACGGTTTAACCCTTCCCATTGCTGGCTTTGTGGAAAAAAATACACAAATGTTCATAAATGTCCACTTGACAGTTATTCACATTTTTTGGCCAGAACTTGTCCCATCACCCGCTACTGAATTTCTAAGACCATAGCTGAAAAATAGCTAAATTACCCAATAAACAGATGTCAATTTAGCAAAGGTAATATTTTTATTGCACAAAATTTTGTACTGGAAATTATTTTTTAAAAATGTGTCAGCCACAAGAGACAGGTCCCTAGCATGTCCCCGGAAATGCTGCCCCCCCCACTAATAAATTAGAAGATAAAATACCTTTATCTTTAAAACATAAACAGAACATTTTTTTCTAAGAGCCCCCCCAATTCGACAAAAAGAATTTTGAATTTTTTGACACAATTGGATGGTAACTGGCTAGGTACCATATACCTGTGAAATGGTAAAGCTTGAATATGTCTATTTAGCGCAAAAGAAGGGGATTTTGTAATTAGAATTATTAATATTCAGAGATCTCCAATACTACTTCTACGGCTGCTGGAAGAGCGGGGAAATAGCCGACCATGTTGTTGGGTTGTTGTTGTGTAACAGTCATTTCTTCCCTTTACCTTATAACCTTGAGACAACCAGCCAATTTGTTGGTTATTTATAGGAGTATATGATGTTAATGAACCAATCAGAGAAGTAGTAAGAAAGCTCAAAGGTGCATAAAGAATATAGGAGACTTATTTTGATTGGTCAGGGTTATACTAGGCTACTCTGAGTTTGCGGTTGCAAATCTTTAAAAATGTTACTGCACGTATGGGCACTTATGAGCATTTGCCAATTAATTTGGAATTTCATTTCATGAAGAAGTGCCAGTCGGTAACCTCCCAAATGACCTTCTGTGCCGGTTGGTGGGAGCAAGTGCCGGTCGTGGCCGACCGCCGCCAACCGGCATAGCTATAACATTGGATTGGTTACTCAGAGCTTATTTCATGTTATGTCATGTAAAGAGCCAATCAGAGATCTCTACAAAAGACAGACCTTTGTGACATTTTAGGATGAAGGGTTAGATGGATAGGTCTTGAAACATTTTGCCGAGTTAAAGATGCATTTCGTGATTTCAGCACCTTCTGTTTTATTCATGGTTCACTAGATGTCCTTGAGAAAAGCTTACTCACAAAATTTGAGTTGATCCAGAGCTTGCGGTTTTGTGTTATGAGTAAAAGCTTGTTTTCCATGGTCCCATAGGCCACGGACAGAAAATACAAAATTGCACTTTTCTAGCAGATACGACCGAATTTGCAGATAAGATTTGGTAAACATGGATTACTAATGCTAACGGTACAGATGATATAATAAAAATCTCAACTTTTGTGAGGTAAATCGGGGGGACGAGGTTGTGGATCACGAAATGTCCCTTTAAGTCATATTCACTGTTCAGCTAAAAACCATCACAGTGAGCTGAACAGATTTTGAGTAAAACAAATTTTGATTGATTTACGAGCGGATGTCAAGAGTGATGAAATGAAGCTGGAAGGGAGAGTGGGCAATGTGCCCAAGTAAATTTGTCCAAGAAAAAACTATTACTTGTAGTTAACCTAATCAAGACATTGCCAATTTAATCTCTACCTGTCTTCAGCAGGTATATGTTCAGTGATAAAGACATGGGTTCGTATAGTAACTTAACACAAAAGCATACCGGTACGGTAGTAAGTGTGTGGGCAGGCAAGTTGCTCCAGTGTCTTCCCGTCTAGGCTGCCCTAGATGGTTGATTCAACACCTTGGGGATTTGCTCTACAACTCAGTGGAATTGGGGAGTTGTTGCACATGAGTAAAAATATCTACATTTTGTGTGTGTATCATACTTCTATTTTCTGTTATTTGATATGTAATGAATTCACTTGCTCCACAACATTTAGAGGTTAGTGGCTGAATATTTTTAGCTTGGAGTGCATTGGCAAAAAATGAATGCACACTTGCTCACTGTGACGATGAATGATGGCACAAGCCCCTTTCTTTAAGTGTGGTCAAAGTGATGCAAGTGCAGTGATTTTTGCCAGTGCTCCAGAAATTAAAAATATGCAGACATTAACCTAATTAAAAAAAGGTTATTACAGCAGACACTTTGACCAAAAAAATCTGAATATGTCATGATATTCTATGCAGGAATATTTCTAACAAAAATGATGCACACACCAACCCATAAAATGAATCAATCCAGTGTCAGGCGTAAATCCTTGAAGTACACGCGTACGCTCATTAACATGTTGCAATGGCAAAAATATCAAGGTACGATTTTGTCAATCATTTTTTCTTTCATAATAAACATTTTGTAGTACTAAGTAGTAGTAGTAAAACCAAAGCTTTTAATCTTGGTTTGTCACCGCTAATGGGTGGTGGCCGTGAGTCCCCTGCATTTACAGCAGTACGGCTGTGTGAGGATTTATGGAGCAATGTGCTGATGGCCGCCATTAGATATCAGAGCCAATGCCTCTTGTAGGTAGATCTTCTTTTTAGTTTCACCAGGGCAACCAGCTACCCTCCTCTTCGTTAGAAACCCGATGAGGCAACGCTTTAGCGGTCGATAACCCGAGCTCTGGACAGGCTAGTACTGGTTACAAGGATATCAGTAGCAGGCCTTCAAATTAACGTAAAAAATGGCTTGTGTGGGTGTGTGTGTGGATGTGCACGACAAATTCAGCAGGTAGTGTGATTTTACGTGACGAACAGGACTGGGGTTCCACAGGTCAATGTATATGACGAGCTTACACACTTAACCTGTTCATTAATTAACCACCACATACAGTGGGGTAACCCGACCTTTGCAAATGGGGGGGCAGAAGGGGTGCCAAGGATTTTTTGAGGGGGCTAATTTGGGTCCTTCTCCATAGACACTGTACAAACGGGTCAGTTCATTTGAGCGGGCTGGCGGCGGGGGCAAGGGTTCCGTTTGGGGGGTTGCGCCCCCCCTTCCCCCCGCTGGTTACGCACAAGAGAAGAAACCAGTAGCTTCCCACAATGCATTGCTTCCATTGGAACTTTTTGTACAGGTTGCCATGTGGAAGTAGAGATGAAACGCTATTAAAATGCCAAGTTGTGATCAGTACTGTCAATTTAGCCATGTTTCAGCACTAAACGACCCAATATCAGTACCTGCTACACAAAACATCCATGGAAGCAATGAATTTGGGAAAGCTATTGAAATCTTCTCTTGGTTACGCCATCTGAAAACAAATCACGAAGAAATAGAAAAGGAATTGCGCTGTAACTTCTTCGTTCGCTTCCAAGCCTGTCTCTCTCATTACAGGACCGCCCATAACGTGGGATGCCCCTTGAGTAACCACTCAAAATAGTGCTTGTATTTCTCTGTGAAATATACCACCTTTTACAGTATCTCTATGTGCTTATAGACCGTATCAATAGCCAAGCATGCCGTTGGTGGACAAGATAGACGCATTCCAGGTACTACAATACATTCACGTGTCAATGATCACTGTGCAATCGCTAAACAGGATCGATTGACAGCTAATAGTATTTTAGTCCTGGAATTATGAACCTCGTCCACAACCATGTCTGGTTGCTGATGTCATATTGAATACGGTCTATTACATGATATTACATCCAAGTTACAAATCCAAAATAGTGCTTAGATGTTGATAAATCGACAGGCAGTGCTCAAGGATTTCAATTTCTGGAAGATATAAATTTCTTGTGAAATTTAGGAAGATTATAGCAATAGAGTCCGTTAAATTTGTAACACCCATGGATGTGACAGAAATGAAATTGGGGGAGTGGTTGTTTTGCAATAAAATATAAGTAAGTTTTATAAGATTTGTACCAGTTCCATTACTTTGGCTTTTGCAATGATAATGACTTTGACAATGATGTTGCTGTTGTCATAGTTCTCGTGTTGTATTCGATATGATGTTGAAAAAGCCCCCCTATCATTTTTTTTGGAGTGGGGGGATAGTTTTAAAATTATTCATGAGTAGAGACTTCAAACTATTTCAAAGCAAGGTATTCCCCTTTTCAGTATGTCTCTATGCAGGCAAATGGTTTTATCTCTGACCCGGTCTAGGCTACCCTCGATATTTGAGTCAACAACAGGGATTTCGCTGTAAATCAACAAACTGGAACATACCAAATGTACCCCCAAGGTCATTACATTCAGTTGATCTTATTGATAGTAACTGACCTGTAAGAGGGCAATCTGACTGAACTCTCTAGCACTATAGTGTGTATGATTGGCTGTAACATGTATCGTCATTTTGAGTAACCAATTTAGGAAAGTGACCTGTCTCGGACACAGCAAGGGAAGAAGTGACTATGTCGTATATCTGTGAGATTCTCATTGCTTGTGCTGAGTAAGAATCTACTAAAGTGAAAGTTTCAGTATAGGTTAGATGTTGGAAGGCAGAGCTTGTAAGAGGCATATATGATTTAACTCTCTAGCACTCTACATTTCTTACAGTGCGTCTTGATGGCTGAGATAACATGTTATAGTTCATTTGATGTAACCAATACACAGAGTTAAAAATATTTTGGCCTTAACTCTCTAGGCATTGTCACTTTAGTCAGTCTTTGATTGGCTGATAACATATTATAGTCTGATTTGAAGTAACCCAATTAAAAGAGGGTTTCTAAAATATTTTGGCCTTAAACGATCAGCCATGCTCCCTTCTTAGGTTTCGATTGGATGATAACATATTATAGTATTGAGTAAACCAATTAAAAGATGTGGTTAACAAAAAAATTGATTAAACTCTGTTGTAACCACTGCTCCCTTTCTTACAGTGCTTTTGATTGGCTGATAACCTGTTATAGCCAATTGGAGTAAACAATTAAAAGATGGTTTTACGAATATTTGGCCTTGGCTCTAAACCACTGCTCCCTTCACAGTGCATCGGATTGGCTGATAACATTTGTTTTATAGTCATGTGTAACAATTAAAAGCATGGTTTATAAAATATTTGGCTTTATCTCTCAAGCCAATTACTACCTTTCTTTCAGCGTTTTGATTGGTTCTATAAACCATGTTCTAGTCATTTGAATAACCAATAATAATGAGTTTCTAAAGTATTTCCGCCAAAGTCTCATTCCAGCTCTAACATCCATTCCCTATCACGGTGCTGATTGGCACAATAAATCATGAAACTCTCTTGTAACCTCTGCGCAGATAGGTCCGGGAATTCAACACAACTTAATTCTTCAGGACCGTCTAGCTTTAAAGAGACATGAGGACATTTACAGAAAGAAGCACTCCAATTTTATTCAAACCCAGGTTTTTTGCATATATGGAAATATGAGTACAAATAGGCTTGGGTATGCACATAAGTATATGTGGAGTCACTTGACCCTTTATGATGAGCCTAATTGAGTTTTTATTTTAGGTCTTAGAAGAAAAAAATTGTACAAAGATATATTCCATAAAAACTAAACAACTGAAACAAAAAAAGTACAATAAAAAATTCCACCAAAACACCCGGATACATACAGATCTTTCTTTCTTCAAGTACCTTGTGATATCAAATCACCCATTTCAAACCAGACTGGAAGGGAGGAGATCATAAAGTGCTCTATATTTTGAGATCTGCATCACTAAGTAAGAGTTACTCATTTGAATTCAATTTAGGCTAGGTTTTCCCTCTCCAATTTCGCTTTTGGCAACCAGACAAAGGGGCGCGTGTAATTTTTGTTGCCAATTATGACATATCAGTTGAGACCTGTATTGCTGAGTAAGAGTTACTAATTTGAGTTCAATATAGGGTGAATATTGAAGTATGTTTCAAGAATTATTTAACCCCCTAGGCACTATCTTTTTGATTGGCTAATTGCAGTACACCCTCTGAGGTTCGCCCTCTGAGTAACCAATCAAAATAGCTCTTCTATATCTCTGTGTAAACCACACCACCATTTTTACAGTATCTCTGATTTGCTCATTACATGATACTACTTTCTAAGTGACCAATCAAATTAGTGCTTAGATGCCGATATATAGGCACATAGGCCGGTATTCACAAAAGCGGGTTGACTTTAACCCAGGGTTAAGCAGGGTTTAACCCATGATCATGGGTTAAACTCATGTTATTCTCTATGTGATATTTAACCCAGGGTTAAAATTAACACTGGGTTAAAGTTAACCCGCTTTTGTGAATACCGGCCATTGTGTCCAGGGGGTTAAAAGGGATATCCGTGCGATCTTGAAAAGTAGGCACCCTTGATTTTTCCCAAATTTTGGGTGTGGGCATGTCCATATTGCATCTATCCTCTGAATTTATTACATTTTGCTCTCAATTCAAGAGAAGAAATACTGTGCAACTCAAGTATTTTTGCATGTAAACTTTTTAGCTACTATCATTTTTAAACAAATGTGCAAGTCATATAATTTGCAGAATCTTTGAAAAGCATAATTGAACTCTATTTTGCATTTTCACATTGATTCACAAAATTCATGAAAATAAAACTATCACTAAATTCACAGTATGGTTAGGATTGCCATGGAGTCTGGAAAGTCAGTGGAATTTTTACAAACTTGTGAAAATCATGAAAAAGGTCAAGGAATTATACTTTGTTATTAAAATCTAGGAAGTGGTCAGAAGTTGTGTATGTTTTCAATCTCGGGAGGAGAGTGAAAATGCAGGCGGTAAAAAGTGAGAGCGAAAAGAAGGAATGTTGGGTTGGAAGATGTTTGCAGGCCATTTTCTGGTGCTAGAATTCTGCCTTTTGGTCAGTAATTACATGTAGTGATTGAAAAGTCATGGAATTTTATTAAAATTAAAAATTTGTTACAATGCAATCATGCATCTATGGATAGAGTACTTCTTCCACCTTACGTAGGAAGTGATGTCACTGTTTTGACACATTCGTGTCACTGTTTTGATACAACTTTGGCACTTTATTGACACATCTGTGCCACTGTATTGACCCATGTGTCACTGTTTTGATTCAACTGTCACTATTTTTACTCAACTGTCACTGTTTTGACTCAACTTACTGTTTCAACTCATCTGTGCTGTGCAACTGTTGTTCTTTTGACACAACTTTTATCACATGCATTTTGATTATTTCTGTTTTCAGTAGTCAATTTTCATTGTATCCCAGTTGACTTAAAGGTACTCCACCTGATTACAACATATTCTGTTTTGTAAGTAGGGCCATCATCAACAAGTCCAAATTCCTTTCAATCTGACACACTATTTTAATGTGAGCAGTAATTGTATGTATTACAACATAGAGTACCGTACAAGTTATTTTCTAGTTACCATAGACAAACCATATTTTAGCCCCAGCTGTTTGAAAGTCGCATTTATTATGACAAAACCAGAATAAAACAAAAATATATCAATGGCGACACACTTTGGACAACTAATTTGGATTATTTATACCACTGACTTCATCCTGTGTAAATTTTACGAAATTTCATTGCGGGCAAATATGATTTTTCTTAAAAATCTACTTTATCATGTCTCTCTATGGTGAATGGACATATAGAGGGCGCTATAACATACAAACCCGGACCTTTGTAGGCCTATATGGCAAGATTTTTCTGATTTTTGGAGAGGTAATAGCTCTTGCATTTCTCTACTCATGTCAGTTGTCAAATTGTGTCGCCGCTGCTTAAAATTGCTCTAAACATAAAAGAGACGATTTTGCACAGGGTCTAACAGCTGTGAGCCTGTAGCATCATAATGGGAAAGAAGTCTGTCAAAATATTTTGCAGATGAGATGAGAAATATACAAGGTTTCTAATGGTACCAAAATCTCAGGGTTGATGGTGTGAAAGGTAGGGTTGAGGCTGAGGATCAGGTAGTACCCCTTAAGACAAAATCTACTCTCCCTTTCATGGTAATGTAAAAGCAATTTGTTGTCATTTCTTCCTTTAATGATTGGTGAAAGAATATGAGAAAGGAAAGAGAGACAGACTGACAGACAGAAAGGCTGGCAAGACACAGGACAGGGAGAGACAGAGAAATGGAGAAGGGAATGGGAGGAAAGGGGAAAGGAGGGATGGTGGGAGAGAGGATGAGAGAGAGAGCAATGTGCATGGGAAGTTATTGGAATCTTGGAAAAACGGTCATTTTGTGATCAAAACTTGCTATATCAGCAAATAGAAATCTTGAGTATTTGTTATGGAGCAAGAGCCAGACCTTGGAAAAGACTTAGGTCATAATATGGAAGAAGCATCTCACTGAATGCTTCCACAGCCGAGATGACGAAGCACATTTTTAATTAAATATAAACAATTTTGATTGCAATATATAGATTTTACTTTTTCTGCATATCATTATTTGTGGCTACATTTTATTTTCGATGTGACATTTTAACATTGCCAAGGCACTCTAGATAACCATTTGCTCTGTACTTGGCCTGGTGCCATGTGTGTAATCAGGTTTCCTCATCCTTCACTGTTCTAACTTCAAGATGTCCCGATAAGATAGGGGGCTTGGGGATGACGAGATTAGGCCTATAATATACCTGCTGGAGCTGTAGACTTGCAACATCAGGCAACTCAACCATGCAACATAAGACAACTCAACCGTGGTTGCTTAATGTTGCTTTAAATTGGGTAACACAAAAAGTTGTTATTAGCAAACAAGTGTAACAAAATGGCTCATTATGATCAAGGAGATTGCTTTGAAGCTACTCAGATTCATGGATTGGCTATTCCAGATGAATTCCATTGCCCCTATGGAAGGCCCAACTGAATTGAGTATATGCCTCCCATATGGGGCATTGAAGTCTTTGGGAATAGCCATGGTCAAGTCATGATCAATGCATGGGCATCACATGCACTGCATGTGACAATCATGCACTGATCATGTTATTCCAGATGAATACACCCCTGTGAAAGGCTTTAAGTGGAATTGAGTATGTCTCCCATTTAGGGGTATTGAGTTCATCGAACTAAACAATGGTCCATCATGATCAATGCGTGATTGTCATAATGCGTGAGATGTCATATGCTGCATATGACAGTCATGCATTGATCATGACGCTGACCATTGCTTATTCCAACTGAATTTCACTATCACCCACATGGATGCATAGACTCACTTCGTTACATAGGGTGGGACTCATCTGGAATAGCAACAAGTTTACTTAAAGCCAGTGAGTGAGTGATTGGAGCGAGCGAGCGGAGCGACCACCACCCACTTTTTGGTGCAATGCCACACCGATAGCCAAGGTCATATTCACACCAGGAACATGCTCAAACAATACTTCTATAGTGCAATTATTTTTCCCGCAGTCAACACAATCATGCAGATATGTCTTGTGCCAGCTAAGCCCCGACTTAAATCTCAAGCATGTAAATACCAGTGCTTTCAATCACGCTCGCTAATTAATGCTGCGACCATGAATATCACACTAGGAATGTGTACTCGGAGAGTTCTGGTTCTATTAACTTCTATTGATACTTTCTTATCATAGAAGAATCTGTCCCACAAATAAGGCAAGACCATAAAAATATCTCCTGCGGAATTTACAGAGCAACTCTCAGGGTGACTTTGTTTGATTACAGTTTCCGTTGGGGGTTCGCAGATATTAAATTTGAGGTTCTCCCTGGAAAAGTTGGGTGGATTCTCCAACAGGGGGGGGGGTCATAAATTTCATGTCTTTCATTAACTGTTATGGCAGGGTATAAGAAATAAATTAGACAAAATTTGTAAGACTTATCGTAGTTACAGCCGATTTCCTTTGTCATGAAGCCTACGATATGATGTGTACCTCAAGACGACACGTAACAGGAACATTAATCAGATTTAAAAGTGTGCATTTTTGAGAGTTCAATTCTGTTCCCATTTTTGTGCAGGAGGGGGGGGAGGACACGATCGGCTTGATTTGGTCATTGGGGATTTCGCCATGGTATTTTGTTAAACTGCGACTGATTGACTATGGCAGTCTTGTTATTACAATGATCATGTCTTAGACCTTTTTCAAAAGCTCTCAATATTTAAAAAACAAAAAAATTATTGATTTCAAAATTTGTTGTGGTTTTAGAGGATTAAACCTCCCCCGAACCACTTCAAAAATAGTATAAATTGCAATAATGTCATTTAGTGTAATACCTAAATCTTAATTTCGCGAGGTGTTTAATTTCACGAATCTGCAAATTTTTGCAAAAAAAAAATAAATAAATGACACAGTCAAATTCATAAACCACCCCCAGTGTCACAATGGTAAACTTCGACTTAATTTTTATTCATTACAATACGAGGAACTTCGGGTGTTATCACCCACTAACAAAGCTCCTTAGTTTAAGATTTTTAATTCACATTTAAATTCCCGAACTGATACAATATTGGTTTTGTCATTAATCTTATCTCCGCTCCCAAACCAGTTGTACCTCCGTCATTTGTTTAGCGTGTGTTCTTCGGGAAGGGCACGGCCATGATTTATGATTTCACACTGAACTTTCTTTTTACCATTGAGAACCAGTGTGACTAATATTTTCAAATGGGGCCGGCCTTGAAATTAGCATTAAATGGTACTGCATCTGATTTCTTTTGGTCAATTACGGAACAGAGGCCCCCGGTTTTCTAGCTTTTTATAAACCTTGTTTTGTACCCTGCCAAGACAAAATCTTAATACTAACAGGTTTGGGGGTCAGCTGGGCAATTCTTCATGTAGACGATTGTGTCCACAACACAAATTGTTTACCGGGATGGTTACATTGACGCTAGTAATGGAACATTTTTCTTACCCTTGCCATTAACACTTGCTTGAAACAGTAAATTCCGGATTACTGATCTATACTGATGGTTTTGCTGGCCATGGAGTGTTGGATACATAATTTGTAAGGTTTTTACTAAGTAAACATTTTAACAACATGTTTTACATGGAAATCGGTAGTAAATAAGTAAGCAGGGAGGTTCAAATACGGCAGACTCGGCGGAACTTTCAGTACTAGTTAGAAAACATTTTTAACTCGTCAAAATTAAATCTACCAAAATTTCGGTTCTCTGCATTTTTCTAAAATAAAGTCCCACGAAAATTGTTTTTACAGTGTTTTGTGACATAGATAGCCCTTTGGCCAAATCTTTGTCTTAACACACCCATGGGCGTACGAGCGCCTTCCTTACGGTCGAGTCTGTGAAAATACCACACTAATAAACTTGGTTGTTGATTGCTGACTGTGAATTTTACTGTTGCTGTGAGGATTGCATGTTCAACCCCCTGCATAAGGCCAGCTTGACACCCTCGTCACATTTTTTTCAGCCCATATGAGGGAACTATTTCATTATCCATTAGATTGCTACATGCATATTTTGGTACATGAAATGAACCTACAGGGGATCAACGAAATACAAACAATATTGGTCTATTTTTAGACTCATTTTCACGAGACGGTTTCCTACCAAAAATTCCAATATCGACTGAAACGGTGATGCTTGAACAGAAATTTTCTGCAAAATAATTATTCAGATGTTCAGGGCCCTGCTTGGACGAAAACTAATAACGAGTTTCAGGCCTAATAGCAATGTTTGATGGAAATTTTCTGCAAATGGTTACTATGCGAGTTGTGTTCTTGCACTTGCCATGCACGACGATATGCATGTTCATCAGGCCTCCCTGATGATACGATTGGTACCTGCTCCCCTAAAAATCATACCTAGAACCCAACAGTGTCAAGTATTTCATCAAATTGGCATTGAACTGGCTTCGGTATGAGAATGTGTAGTCTTTTAGGTTTTTCTATATTTATCAATGTGATTGATAGGATCTGCCACCTTTTGTCCCTACAGCCCAATTTACACTGGAGACTTTTCTGTCATATTGAAAGGAATGTAGAACGGTCCTAAAATGTCTCACGTGTAATTGGTCACTTTCCCCGCAATTTAATGCACCTTCATATTGCATGTGAATAGAGCACTGCTCTCTTTTTCCAGCCAAGTCACCCCCATAGACCCATAACTAACCGCCTTGGAATGTTGATGGGTTTTGCAGGCCAGTTACACTAGGTTTGACCAATCATGGAGGTTCAAAATGTTTGCCTGATATGTCCTGAAAGTCCAGTTCAGGCTTGCATATACATACACAACGTTGTTTTTAAAATGACTCAAGAAAATCAGTACAATTTATACGCCTGGTAAGGTTTATCATGAGGAAGGAAGTGGTGTGGAATGGTTTAAACATAAGGATTATTTCACAATCTACAAATATTTTTTTTTCCTGTTCAGTTTTTTGTATGCAGTCAAAGGGAATGTTATAGTGATCAAAGCCAAGAATTTTCTCATGCCACGGCTACTGTAGGAGCCATTGTTATATGATCAAATTGCAGAGTTCGCATCTAAATTAGAACGATTGGTCATATTGTATTATATTAATTATCTTTCACTTAATAAATGTGTCATATTTTATACTGAACTGGATTCTGCTCATCAATACCACATCATCACATGTAGAAATCCCGTAGAAATTCCCATTTTGTGTATATAAGCAGATGGCATTCCAAATTGGGTAGCCCTGGTCAAAATGAGTTCAACTTGCCAGGACCAAAAAGTCCTCTGTAAATTGGAACTCAGGGCAGTCATTAATCATCAAATTTATGGGACATCATTCAAATGTCTCCGTTAAATGGGCTTAAACCTATGTCAAAAACCCCACACATTATTTATGGCTACATTTCCTAACACATTAATGCCTTTAGTGCCTACACCCAGAATCAGGCACTGGAAAGTTGCCCCCTCAAACAGTAAATCCAAAGGAATAGAATGTACAGGGAGTTAATATGACCCAATACATGCCCTGTTTCTTAGGTTTGCAGAGAAATCTTGTATATTTAGGTGTGGGATAAGATTAAGTTTGGGTGACAAATGTATGCTTTAGAAGTATGCCTCAACGTCCTCCCGCGAGAGAATTGATGTCAACAATCTGTTGTATGTGGTTCGTTCAGGGAGGGAATTTCTCAGTCCGAAATTGCCGTGTAATTGTTTATTCAAGAACAATAGTAGTAGGATTATCTGGTAATTAATTTGTTTATAATTGCTTGGGTCTGGTGTGTTGACTCCTAATATTCCTTGAGGAATTTAAACTGGAGGTGTAAGCAGCTAATTTTGCAGCGGGTTGTTGGTAAAGCCAGTTTTCAAGGGCTGTTTAAGTCCCAGGGGTTTCTTCTGACTTATAACGGAGGGTGATAAGTTGTTTCAATCCTTTGTGGTCCTTAGAAAAATTGATGTTTGAATAATATAAACGTATGTTCGGTCCTTTGAATCTGGGATTACCGAGTTAACATGGGGTTTCAGCATGAAGCGGTAATGGGCTTAGATTGAGGTATCACCCAAAACTAAAAATAGGTGTGCTGTTTAATGTAAAAAAATGGTGCAATGGTATTGATTATTACAACGTATTAGCTTTGTGACCTTAACTTTCTTAGGAAAACATTGTTTAGTACTGGTTAACCCCCTGCCCCCCCCCCCCCGAGAAGTACCCAATATTTCTTAGACTTGTGTATCTCTTTTTGGTAGCTTATCCGGCACTGCCGGGTGCTTAGCCTTTAATCATTGGCCCTCGTTTCACAGTATCAATTCGCAACACACAACACTGTGCGTACTTTCTGAAGAACTCCGAATCTGGGTCATCGGAGTGTTGAAAAAAAAATGTGACGTCACTCCCGAACAAACTTTCGCTTCGAGCCGCCCCATTGTTTGCCCGCCACAACCTTCCTGATGACCATTCTTAGATTTTTTTAGCCGCACGTGAAACAATCGCATTCTAAAATGTGCATGGTATGTCCTAACTAACCCCGCACCCCCGCTACATTCCAGTCTCCCGCTGTAGTTCGCGGTAAAAAAAAGATGGCACCATTTTATGGCAGATTACACAGCAACCGATGTGAAACCCGTACTGCCCACAATGGACTGCCTATAACTTGTGAGTAGCATAGACAGCCCTATTACATAAAGTATAAGCATTGAGTAACCAATCAAAATAGACTTTCATATAGGGCTGGGACTATTCACGTGGGTACCCGGTGGGTACCTGCCCGTTTACGTCTTACCCGTGACAGAATTTATCGAGCGGGTGTCCCGAACGTCCTTTTAAAAAAAATTATAAGTTTAAAATTTTACATTTCTTTACAACTCACTGAGTCTCTGACGTACAATATTAACATCCTGAATGAAAACATATATCCATTAATGGATACCCAGATTTGATGCAAACGTTTGATATTTCGCTTGATGGAAAGTGTTGGACGCGGTTATTAACGCAAATCCATACAACATTAACCTAGGCTACAGCACCATTGCACAGCAGGAGTCGACTCCCTTGATGGAAAATTCCATTCACCGCGGGGTTGTTTAGGTCGGCTCGTTAGGTGGTAATAGCTGTACTACGGGCTGTGTTTACATAAATCTCAGCTGATTTGTTCAGCTGCAGCTGACCTGGCGTGTTTCCACGATCGGTTTTTTCGTTGTGAATGGCCGTTTGGGATGAAAAAAGTTTAAATAAAAGTACAAAAACCACGATTGGTAGTAAATCAGATTTCTTCTTTATAATTACATAAACAGGTGTGTTTTTCAAATCGCTGTTAACCTTCAAAACATGGAAATATTTGAAGGTACGTATTGGCTCAGGTAGATTTTTTTCTTCTAAACTTGGTGCGAATTTTGCACTCAGGAGTTTCGGTTACCCGGGTGACTACTCATAACTCGCAACATAAAATCATAAACGATTACCGCTTGTAACTTCCTTACCCACCCCTTAGGTCACAGCCCTATTTCCAACAGTATGCCACCTTCAACAGCTTTTCCTACCATGTTTCTGATATGGCTACATAACATCACTAAAAGAATAATTTTCCATATTACATAGTTAAAAATATGCAAATATTAAAAACAATATGATGGAGGATTTTTTTTTTAATTATCAAAAAACAATCATATTACTGGTATGGGGTTACAATTTATCTCATACGTGATGTACTAGACATTTTAGATTTAGTATGGTGCTATATGATATTCCTCTGTTTGGATATGAAGAAGATAAGACCGGAAATGAAATGTATCTGTGTGTGTGTGAATGATTTTGTAACTGAACATTTGGGGAAATGCAGTTACTCTTAAAACATATTTCTTTCTTCTTTTTTTTGTCAAAAATAATTTTTCAGTCTTAAATGAAACTGACCTGTAGTCATTTGGGAAGCCATCTCAAAACAACTGACTGATATTAGTAGCTTCCCACAATACAATGCTTTCCAGTAAGAGATTGTTGTACAGGTAGCCAGTGATCAATAGAGATAAACATTGTTGAAATACAGTATTAATTTAGCCATGTTTCATCTCTATCGATTCACATCACGTACCTGTACAAAACTCCATTGGAAGCGTGCTGTGGCAAATCTACTGATATCTTCTCTTAAGTGTACCACAAAGCCCGATGTAATACTCCACTTCGCTTTATCGGCGCGATGCCGCGAGAAATTTTCCATCGGCAATACCGCGCGATAAAGTCATGTATACTCCGCGCGCTAAATGTCCCTCAATCTCGAGAATCGTTTGCTGTATTATTTTTATGACAAGCTATATTTGCCAAGTTGACATTTTGATAACAATTTAGAGGATTATCTACATACCGTTCTGTTTTTTGGCGATATAGCGTTGAATTTCCCGAATGAGATCTAGCAACTAGAATAGACGAGCGATATTATTTACGATACTAGGTAAAAGTTATGTTAAAATTTTTGGTAGCCCAGGCCTGTTGAATCAGTATATAGGACTGGTTTTGTCAATACCTTTTGAATTTTTGTACAATGTTCTGGACTATTGTATTGTTTACATTAATTTCACACATCTTCAAGGATTTTTTGCATGACTTGTATCATAAAAATATTGTTAAATGCCCGTTTCATGATGACCAGTAGTCTACCTACTTGTAACCCTCCCGTGGTACCGGGATTGGCTAATGAATGCTCAGAATATATCAGGTGGGTAAACCAAATATTTTTTACTAACTCCAAACAGTTCTTTACGGTTACCTTAAAAAATCATGCCTCATGTGATCATACCTACTCGGGAATTTATCGCACTACATCTAACAAATCCACAGGCTTTTAATATTGGGTCCATTTAATCATGTATCTTTCATTGAAATGAGTATTGTTGTGTTGTTGATTATATCGGGCATATAAGGGAGATTTGGTAAGAGCGTTCAGCTTGGTTTTTATGAGGTAATCGCCCGACCTTGGTTCCTATAACAGCCAATCATGAATTTTCGGCGTCTGCGATATCGCCGAGAGTTTAACACCATTCAACCTCCCGCGAAGCCTCAAAATCCATGTTGCGATAGAAATTCTTTCGCCGAGGCAATAAACAATCGGGGTCAAGTTTCATCGCACCCGCGATATCGCGGACGCAAAGTGGAGTATACATCGTGCTTTACCAGGGGCACCTGGGAAAAAAAGGAAGGGTACCCTAAAGATCTACCAGGGTTAAAGGTGTGGATGAAGCCATCTCAAAACCAATGACACACATGTTCGGTAACTCCAGAGGGTTGTTTGATCAATCCCCACAATGCAACCATTTTTTTTGGGAAGTCCACCTCAATGGGTCATGGATCACATAAAATCCTATTCGTAACACATAAAAACCCCTGACTTAAAATGGCTCATTTTAGTCCCCAAAGCATTAAGTACTTAGGGAATTTTTGCTGATATGGAATGTCTTGTGGTTCTTAAACTGTTGGAACACTTTTTATCCCTAAGTATGACCATGTGTTTAGTAAACAGTATGGTCTAGGACCACCTTGCTATCATCATGGGATTGATCTGGGTTGTAACCGCAAACAGAATCTACATGATTGAAGGTTAATGGCCAACCGGTTACTGTTCTTACTAATAGGATGGGTGCACCAGGACTACTATGTCCCCTTGGGAAAACTTAAATTTTAAACTTTTTTTAACAATGATTTACAGCTGGTTCCATCTAGCAGTCTTGGTTGAATAGGATTTAATGAATCCAGTAAAATAAGAAGAGTTCCTTTGCTCATTGAAATTAATTATTTTAGACAAAGAAGACCATGAGGCCTTAGGTGGACGCAAAAAAAAGTATTAGGGCAGGCAAGATCTTTCAAATGGGTTGGTCACAGGTGGGCGATTTTTTTCCACTCTGTTTATTTTTCAAATTGACATAAAATAGCCCCAAAATCTGAAAAAATATCTTGAGAAAAGTGAAAATTTTTTCTAAACATAATTTTTTTTTTAAAAAAATTAGCCACATTTTTATAGCATTTTCACAAAAAAAAAAAGCCGGCTGATTTTACATAATTTTTGGCAAAAAAAAAAAATCTTCCAAAGCACAAAATCTGGTCGGTCGGGGTAAATCCCATCACACCCAGGTTTTTTTTTTGTTGCTTAATGTATTAATGTTAACCAGCAGTCCCTGACCACATAGCTACACATCCACGAAAGTGTTGGACTTATTCATCACTTGGATAGATGACTCCTCAAATGGAAAACTTTTGGTTGTTTTGAGAACCATCTCAAAAGCCACTGATTTTGTGTTGTAACCCAAGAGATTACCATGATAGGATTTGTTGTTTTTGCCTATACTTAATATCTTGTTTTATTGGATGGGCAGTCCGATATTTTGAGTAGTGGACGCCGGCGCAATACGTTAAAAATACTGCTCTGCATCATTGTCAAAAATGAACCAACTCATACTAGCTGCGTGCACTTTGTGTAACTATATCCACATGCGCACGTAAACACTTGCGAAACGATGCACTATCTAATATCGTCTCCTTTTAAGATAGGTCCACCAATATATTGCGTTTTTCCCATACTACCCCCCACACACCATACCTCACACACACTAATAGAATTCTCAAATAACCTTTTAACTCACCTGTTGTAATGAATGACCTATTCGCAGACTTCCATACATGTCCAGAGGTAACTATATTTTTCATAGAATAAAGCCAAAAAACTGGCAACTAAGGTCATATACTCAAAGAGTTTCGATTGGGTTAAAGTTATAGATTGAGTCTAAATTTAGACTTGTTCTAAGTGGAATTTAGTCCCACCAGAAATGACATTGCAGGGCTGTGATCCTTCAGGATTTTTCCTGATTTCGGGATTTTTTGTTTTCCAAAATTTTGCGCACTTTATTTAATTTCAGTTATTCAATCCCTATTCCTAAGTATTTTAGGTCATTTTATCTGTTAGTTTTCAGATTTTTGTTACCAAATTTTGGATTTTTATTTTTCTGCAAAACTCATCACATCCCTGGCATTTGACGTGATGTCCTTTTTGAAAATTGCAATCTTTATCTTTGAATTGTCTATGTTACTTTTTGAATACAATGTAAATACTTCAATTGTGGATAAAACTTTAAAAAAACTGGTTGTAACTTTTGTGCCTACAGACCTAAGACATAAATCATTCCCAAAAACCAAAAAGTTAATGAATATTCTCTTATGGATTAAGACCTAAATAATCCATATTTTTGGTCAACAAATCATCATATTAGGGGGGGGAGGGGAAAGCTGCTTTTTGACCCCCCAGAACAAAAAAAACAATTTGGTTAATCTTCTCTCGTGACTGTCGACCCATTGCTAACCCAGACCAATTATATCATGAGGGATCCATTAAAAAAACATAGTCATGTAAGAGAGTGCACACCAATGGTATGATGATCAATTATCCCTGTATTTCCATTGGTTACTCTTTTGAATGTTACGCCACAGATAGATTTGATGTTCCCACAGGTTATTTAAGATTTTGATACGTTCTGGCTATATATGTAAAATCTTACATCAAACAGGGTGTCTTTGATGGGAAAATGGCACTTAAATCGGAACTGGTTCAGTTTACAGTGTGATTAATTACAGTTTAATTTGAAGTTTGTACTCTCCAATAAGATGGTAATTTTGAGGTGTTTTGATTAATTTTTTCTTGGTTTTTGATTCTCCAGGAAATCCACCAGACAAACCTCGTGTAGAAGGCACCACCAATTGCCGTCACTGCCACCCCCGGATCCAATCAAGTCAAGTGAATCACAGGTCCCCAAGGATAATGATCATATGCCACCCAGGACAAGTCAGCGCTTACAGAAAAACAAGGACGGGGTCGGATAGTAGTATGTTAGTACATAACCAATGGCACCGGTGGACTTGTAAGGTACATAGCGAGACCAAAACCTACAGAACAAGGGCACCGGTGGACTTGTAAGGTCACATAGCGAGACCACAACAAACAGGCCCAAAAGGTATCACGAAATCATTAATACAAATGCGCCCTCTAGAGTTGAGAAGGATGATAAAGACTCAAATGGTTTGCTTACCAAGGATGCACTCAGTAGGAGAAACTCAACCCCAGTGAGTCAAAAGCGAGAGGGCAGTCCTGAAAAAGTTGATTCGGAAAAGAACAAGTCATCCGCACGTTACCGGCGTTTACGAACTGACGGTACGCCAGACACCAAGCGCAGCGGCAACCAAAGACGCTACCACACAATAGACGTATCGGGTACCAGTCGGAGTTCAAAAGAGAACAGTGGTGAGGTGCTTAATGAGTCGGCACAAGTAAGTGCGCCTGCCAGTACAAACTCTCAGAGTTCTGCTCTGCATAGAAACAACAACAATGTAAACATTGAGAACTCACTTAGCAGTCCAGACACTAATAAACCGGCCGTTGAGACTGCTCCTCTAGCTACTCAAGAGGACTTGGATGCCGATTTTGAAGGCAGGCCACGTACGCTTTCTGATCTGAGTAGTCACTCAAGCGAGGATCTCGAGCGGATGGATGTGCCGCGAAAATCTCGCCTGGGCCTGCGGCTCAACAAGGCCATGCTGGAACACTCGGATTCACCTTCACCGAGTAAACGGACTATCGAGAGGAGGCGGCATGCGCACGAGAGACGAGGGCGGCATACGCTGGATGGGAGTATGCAGATGTCGATTCCGTCGAGTGATGACAGTGAATCGTCTAAGGTAAGTCAATTATTACAGATGTTTATTATGGTACTATGTAAAA
Source organism: Ophioderma brevispina (assembly GCA_023653785.1). NCBI lineage: Eukaryota > Metazoa > Echinodermata > Ophiuroidea > Amphilepidida > Ophiodermatidae > Ophioderma > Ophioderma brevispina. Next base: position 22,187 of record JAMKCH010077277.1, on the reverse strand, counting down.
CCTAATATGCACTTCTGCTCTGAACTATTCAGAATTTCATTGTGGCGATTGGGAATTGGGTCTAAGGGCGGCATCGGGGTGCCAGAAAGTTCATATTTTTGGGACCAGATTGTTCCTGAGGTCACTTCCCTATAATAAATTTAGTGATTATTTTGGTGTATCCTTTGGGTGTTAAGACTTGGAAATGGAAAAATATCAATCAACTCCTTATTATACTAATATAACCATTATAACATGCCCAAGGTTCCCCTCTATAGTCCATGATATTCGTCCTCCCCCTCCGTTCTATTTCTTATTGTTCTTATCTTTACCTAGTCCCACGACCCCCTCCCTATAAGTTTTTTCTTCCCCTGCATCTCTTCATTTTTTGTTTGCCCATGTCTCTCCCCCCTCCTAATTTAAGCCTTTTGCCCCTTTCTCTTCTCTCCTTTTGATAGGAGCCACTTCTCACAACTTAAAACCTATCGCCCCCACCATTGTAACCGTTGCATGAACCAAGGCTTGAAAACAATGGCTACTAACGTTGTACTACTTCAAGTGCATATTTGTGTGAATGGAAGTGTAGTCAGAGAATAACTACCCACCGACTGACAGACGTTACCCAGGCCCAGTCCGCCTTGTAGCAAACAGGTGTCTGACAACGATTGCTTGCAGCCATGTGTATAGGTTTATTTTTTTACCAATTATTCCTTAGATTTTTCCCTTATACCTATTTTCTCCGGGCCATCCACCTAGTGTCCCTTCTCAGATGGTAATACCCCTACTTCCATTTCTCCCTTTCTTGAAATACGCGTCATTTCGTAGTTATATTGTCGTCTTAGTCTCAAGGCTTCCCCTCCCGATCATTGCCCCCCGCCTCCCCGATAATCCGTTTCTCCTCCGGATCAACCCAAAGAGCACATCTTGTCATTGACCTCTGTCTAAATGCAGGAAGGCTTAGAGGCAGATAATATTACTAGTTAGTAAGCAAAGTTGGGGTATGGTGCAGGGAGATCGGTGTGCTAAACCTTGTCATACTGGGGCCAAAGGTATGGTAATTTTGTACCACACTGTTACTGAATCAAGTAATGAATTTATCATAACTCTGTCATTTTAAATTGATTGAAAATTGGAAAATATGAGGAGGCTATCACGATGGGAGTATGTAATATTTATATAATATTGGATGGCTGAGGTTGATAACAGAAAATATCGCCCGAGCCTAGATCAAATATCGGGCGAGTCGAAGACGAGCCTGATATTTTCTTGGCGAGGGCGATATTTTCTGTTATCAACCGAAAAAGTCATCCAATATTTATTATGCAAGAAGAAGCTGACTTGACGAAAATGGTTTTAAAATGGCTTCAAAACTAATAAAAGGAGAGTATTTGCTTGACACGGTGCCCAATATTTTTGTGTATTGTGCAGTGTTGGGTGGTACGCGCTACTCGCACTGCAATATTGCACACCAGATGCATAATAATTATAAATATCGCACCTACGTACCCACTGATATTGATTTTGACAGCGTAACGGTGAAATATTTAAAAATATTATTTTGAAATAATAATTTAGTTTATTGCTATGTAAATTTGATGTTTATAAAATATATCAACAACAACAATCACCGCAAGAGAAGATTTCAATAGCTTCCCACAATGCATTGCTTCCAATGGAGGTTTTTGTACAGGTACTGATGTGGATCGTTAGTGATGAAACATGGCTAAATTGACAGTACTGATCACAAACTTGCATTTTAAGAGCGTTTCATCTCTAACGATCCACATGGCAACCTGTACAAAAACTTCCAATGGAAGCAATGCATTGTGGGAAGCTACTGGTATCTTCTCTTAATCACCGCCACCAGAAATCGATTAAAAAAAAAAAAAAACTAATATCCCCACAGACCCACAGACATGTGTGTCAAATGTTTAATGATGCAAATTTCTCCTGAAGACTCACTGTGGGTAAAATGTAAATAAAATGCACCCCTCTATCGGCTATTCGTCCTCTATCACCTAATATGTGCTTAAAGTGTGCAACAAGAGATTTTGAGGCACACACATATTGTGTCATATAGTAAATTTCATATAGATTAGACACTCATAATTTCTTTCTTACCTTGTTGTTTCGCTACAGAAATGTCGTAAAGAGAGAAAACGTGATTTTTGATTTCTTATATTTCAATGTAAAACATAGGCTGATTTCGTATTTGCTCGATACGATTTATGAAAATTCACAATTGTTGTAACCAAAGAAACTTTCTCAGCCTGATCCTTTCAGAATGGAATATTTTGATGGAAAAATCTTTATATCAGGGCAAAATCCTACTTTTTTTGATTTTTTTTAGTGGACACCTGAGGTTTTGAAATCTCTTCGTTGCATTGCAAACCTTAACTCAAAGGGAATGTCAGTAACTCTCTTTCTCCAGGGGCCCCCTTGAACTTCCTTGACGTACATATTCAAATTTGGTTGGTTTACTGTGCAATATATGATACATTTGGTATAAACTCCTGATCTTTCATTTGGTGATGGGTGGATAGATGTTCAGGTTTTGTATTCGTATAGATAACCGGTCCAAAAAGTAAACGCTCTGATTTCTGAACTCTGTGACAGGCATACATTATCCTGATTGACAATTCTGAGACCGATTGCACTCTGTTCATCTCAAATTAGAGGTGCCGTCCACCAGTGTGGTGTGTGTGTTTTTGTGCTGTCACTTTTGATTTCTCACTCTTACAGGTTGGCATAATATGACAGAGAATGCTTCAGATTGGTTTCAACACTTATAAGGTTGGGGGCATTACCCTTCTCACTGTAGTTCTGTTTGCCTTTCTCGTACCCTCCACAGAGAAAAAAGATGTAACCTTTAACCCTTCCTTGGCCCAAGGCAGCCAATTTTGAAAATGGGTGCTTTTTGGGTGCTTTAATAATAGCCTTGCCACATTGTTTACTTGTAATTGACTTGTTGCTAAGGAATTTCTCAATTGGTGGTTGTTTTTTGTTTTGAATGATATTTGTATTCAAAAGTATATAATTACTCTCAGTTTGTTTTTGAATAAAAATGCAAATAAAAAATAACACTTTGACCAGTTTGAGCACAATGTATGTGTTTTCAATGTAAATTATGTATAAGTTCGTTTCCATATAATAAAAACACTTGTAACTAGAAATCTATGCATTGTGTGTGTGTATGCCTATCTATTAACTACCTTATTGAGTTGAGTATTATTGTTTTTGTTATCATTCCTATCAGACAATTCACCACATCCCACAAAACAAGAACAGAAATCAAAAATAAAGACAAGATCTTACATTTTTCTACGGTTTATTAGCCTGCTATAAGTGCATCACGTGTCATGACACTGGTAAAAGTCCTGGTATGCCCTGTTGTTTTTGCATGGTAGGCTGTGGAGCAACCAACAGTAACGTGATGGTCAAAACGTAACACCACACAGTGTCGGTTGCCCCACGGCCACCAACGAGGCGGGGTCCTAAAAAATGAAGTCTAACAGCTACTACAGGATGTCGTTCGGGGAATTCATCTTTTCAGCATCCTCATTGCCATCGAGGCGACTCTGCTTCGTCGTCGACGTTGAGGGTAGTCCGTCCATAGTAAATGGTACGCTCAAATGCATTGCTCCAGGCAGAGGGCTGGGATGATCAGGACAGGTCTTGCACTGGATCGAGTTTTACAGCTCTTTGCTGTTTCTCCCGTCTCGTTTGCAAGCGACGCATGAAAGTTTGGTGGGGCCTTTCTCGATAAAATTGCACCTTTCAAGCCTTCCAATATCAGGCTGAAAAGCCCGGCGTCCTGGACGCTGACCTGCCTCGGCGCGGTGGTATTTTCAATGCCTTTTGCTTGAGGTATGGCGGCAAGCACTGACCAATAAAGTCTCTCTCGAAGCGACTTGCAGTGATCTTGATCCAGTATGATCTCCAGAGAATCCTTGGCCTTGATCAGGGAATATCCAAAAATAATTGAATACCTTGAATATTCCACTTGCGCGTCCTATGCGGGTACGCATTGTACTACAAAAGCTGGTCCAGTCCATCGACCCCTCGCAGTACTTGTTATATGCACCATCAATGAATGGTAAGCGCGTGCGAATGACACCATTCTTTCATCGCCAATGTTTTTCTGATGCGCTCATTAGCTGTGCACGCGTCTGGCGCTCATTCATTCGCGCCCCCCGTCATGGACTGTCTAAGCATGCGGCACGTCGTGTCGATCCTTGAAAGACACGGCCAGGATCGGAACCTTGAACACAAACTTGGCATCTTGTTTGGCCGTGCTTCAGCGCTTCCGCAAAAATGGGGCCCCTCTACGATTTTTTTGTATCGGTGCCGACAATCGCCCATAATTCCATTGCATCAATTGCGTACCAGTGGGACTAGTGTAAAAGCTGTCCGTATAAAAAATTGTCCCTTCTTGCTGTCGCGGGACCAGTTTTTGTACGACACTACACCTTGCCCGATCTCGATCATAGTCTAGTTAGGACAGTGTATATGTCGTATTGAGGCATAACATGTAGGGCATCGCAGAGGCAATCCTTCACACCATACCGATGATACTTCGATTTGATGTATTGCCGAATCGCACGCGGCCACGCAAGGGATCATGCTTTCATCGAGTGAAGCGTTTGCTGGCTGGCTCAACCAGCTTTTTCCTCCAATATTTCAGCCACTATATTGATAAGTGGTTGAATCTTGTAGAGTGGGTTGTAATCCTGGTTTGTATGTCGCGTATTTGTTCTTCATTATTTACAAAAGAAGACATGATGCCAGTGCTAAACCGATGTTTTTCGGCATTACGCGCACATAATTTGGTGTGTCAGTAAGCCAAAAAGAACTGGACGAAGTAAAATAATCACCTGCCTGATTTCCTGGGGGACAGGCCCATTGCAATACGCACTGGCAATGATGCTCTCATTTCATTGGCATCTGTATCAACCCACCTAGAATGCGTGGCATTCCGAGGCAAATAGCTAGCCTGCCACTGCGCTGGGCATACGTTGGTCTGTAACACCATGATATCAATCATACCATCCAGTGAAAAATTCACTGAAAATATCCATTCCGTTGGCGGCATGGATATTGCATCGTTGGCCGCAACGCCTCGCTATTGCATGTTGTTGTACGTCGTGCTGGCGTAGCATCCCCTTCAGCGCAAGCGACCCACTCAGCAGCAGCATGAAGCGCCCGATCACCATATGCCTCACGTCTGAATAGTTGCCATCGCTACTGTGGGCTTGTCCGCTCCGAGGCGTGGGCATCGCTGTCTACAGCGATTCCACGTTCAGATTCAAATCGCTATCACCGCCATACATGCCATAGATTTTCGTGCCGCTGAAATCCTTCGAATTCCCCTTCACTGCCACTCGAATCTCTTCAAAAAGACGGTTTATTTTGTCATGTTCGTTGGCTTGGATTCACTTGCGAAGCCATTTTTTCGTTCGACATGAATTTCAGATCCAGTGTTTCTATTCAATAATTGCAACGTTAGTCGCTTTCACCTTTTTTCGACTTGCTACCATTGCCATCTTTGTCACAATTTCATGGACTTTGGCCATATCACGAGGCTATTTAGGGGGGTTGTGTGTACCAAAAAATCCTTAAATTATAAGAAAAAAATAAAACCCGCGACAGTAGTAGCTTCCAAAGACCGATAACACGTCCTTTTCAATGGGTGTAAACGATCTTTGACCGAGCGATGCCTGTTTTACGTACGTATTTTTCAATTGGCCGTTGGACGTAAATGGCAAGTTCAGAGGTAAATGGCCGCACATATCATAATGACGTCACATTTTGTTATGATCGACATCTCAATAATCCACTTGTGCACATTACGTGTTAAAGGATTATAAGAAGATGCTTTTCCTTTTGGCAAATTATGACCTTGTAAACCTTTCTGCAATAGAAAATACCTTTTATTTGCTTACATAATATACAGGCTTTAGTCACAGTGAAAATATAATTGCCAGGAGGATGTAAACGAGTTTCAGTTTCAATTCATTCAAAATAGCCTGAATTCAGTCTTCCGTTACCCGGAATTCCAAATACATAGCCTTAACCCTCTCATCTTGATAAACCTATTCTTTAATTTTCAGGTGTTGGGGCTTTTGCGTCCAACATTCATGCACTTTTTTCAAGCTGTTGAGGCTTTAACTCTTCAGACCATCTTATATCACTGCTTGCTAACAAAATCTATGCAAAAGGAAGCATATATTGGGGGAGGGAGGGGAAAAGAACCCAAGCGGTACATCCAGGCCCGCGTAAGCCGGATTATATGTATATTTTTTTGGCGGGGGGTGGTGGAGGGGGGCGGGGGGGGGGGGGGGGGGGGGGGGGGGGGTTGCGGTGCGGGATCTTCGGAAAAAAAAATGGACTTTAATTGTTATAAGTGGGGACCTTTTTTGGCGTTAAAAATATAAAAAACAAAAATTATTTAATAAGTAATTTAAAAAAGCAGACTAACGTCCCCCCTTTCTTTAATAATTTATTTAAAAATGTCTTATTGGACTGTGTTTGAAACTTTCCCATCACCAAAAAAGTGGACATATTCTATAATTTTTGGACCTTTTTATGCAAAATTCAGCCAAAAAAGTGGGCCCTTTCCCCCCCTTTGGGAAGCTGTGGGGGGTTTGCGGACTGGGTACGGTAACCGTTTTTTTGAAACATCCCATCACCAAAAAAGTGGACCTTTTTATGCAAAATTCAGCAAACAGTGGACCTTTTCTTTGGTGAAATTTGGGGAGGGGGGGGTGCGACGCACCCCCTTGTCGTACTGGCCCTGGTACATCCTTTTGTCTTGAAAGGGGCAAGCAGTGGTAAAATTGCGTCTCACACTAGCAAATATTATCAAATTTGCTATCATGATCGCTGTTTTTTGTTCATCTCAAGGATTGCATAGCATTATACTTATCCAAATATTGTCAGTCCATCTGTGGTGTATGGATGTGTGTGTGTAATGTGTGTGCGTTTATTTCATATTGCCTCCACATGAACTAACATCAATTGCCACCAACTTGGGTCATAGATGCACCACAGGACTTAGCATGTCCATGGTAGGTTAAAGGTAACATACCAAGTTCAAATGTCTTAGAGTCCAATTTACAGAGAGTGAAGGAAGGCGGATTGTAAAGCAGGCGACACCATTGGGTTCGTATAACCACCTTTGTTGAGATGACTTTCAAGCCTGCTGCCATTTGAACCTTTCCCAGAACCACTGACCTTAGACTGGAAGTTTTTTTACTCATTATGAATGAAATTTTTGCATGATAATTTTATTGGTCATGAAAATACGTGAATTATGAGAGGACATCGCCGGATAAGGAGAGAAGGAGGCCCTCCATATCATATAGTTTATTCACCATCAATAAAAGTTAGTTGGGTTTTGACAACTTTATCATGTACGCCAGGTGTTTTTTATCCCAAAATACACTTGTATCAAGAAAAAATGAGAAAAGTTCTGAGAAATTTCCGGGCAGGCTCTCTGGAAAAGGCAAAGCTTAAAGCATGCCTCCGTTTCAATGACATTTATACTTTAAATGAAGAAACGGAAGATTGTTGCATAGCTGCCCTTTGTCATGGAGCTTGTAAATGACGCCTATAGATAGACCTTTTGTCCTTCATAAGCTACAAAGAGGCTACAGAGGCAGCCCTTTATAAAAATACCCAACTACCTATTAGCTTAAATAATGCGGTCTAAGACTTGATTATATCACCGTCTCACACCGATCAGACTGGCCTACAACACAATGGCCCATGACCGCGCTATTTATATCATGAGCAAATTAACTTTACACTATGAGCTAATAAAAATTACAATTCCCATGGCGCGTTCATAGCTTTCATTCACCATTGTATGGAGCAACTACATCTCTGTATTGTAGTAATGATTTTAATGCTACCCAGGCCATGCATGGTCCAGTGTTGTTAACATATGCTCATCCAAGGCTACTGAAAAAGCCCTTTTTTTTTGGTAGATTAGCATCCTTTACAACATAGTGATGTGGTATGGTTTGCATGTAAAACGTGGTTGTTGTTTTTTGGCAATCCCATTCAGTGTTCCGGCCCCCCCGAAAACAAAAATGCAAAAATGAGGTTCTTTCCACCCCAAGACCAAGCGCCAACTCCATACATTTGCTAATAACATAGCGCACATCCTTGCCAAAAAACCGCCGGGCATTGTGGTTTCTTGGGTGGAAGGGTTCAATATGGCAATTCCCAATTAACCATTGAAGCCTGTAATTATAACTTTACTAAACCGACTTTGGGAAATTTATGTAAAGTGGGATTTTTTTTGAACACCACAGCAATAGGTAAACTTTGAGCATGTCGCTTTAATATGCAAAAGGTTTCAAGTTCATATTCGTTCTCATGAAACTATAGAGGGCGTCCTTCATTTCCTTATCCGGGATGTCCTTTTGCAATAAAAACACAATTTGATCCTATCAGAGTTTCGTAGCATAATTCCACAGTCATTGGCAATGGCTTGTGGTGGTGTCAGGATTTAATTTCGGGACAGCATGCGCATCCTGATACAGAGCTCCTAAACATGCCCGCTTTGATCTTGTGGGCGGATTGGGAACAGTCGGGTTTTCATCAACCCTATTCTTATTCGACACTGGCTGCGATGTGCAGTACAGTTATGCTCTCTGTACACGGGACCAAAGGCTTAACATCCCCTCCGAAGGACGGGATGCTTTCATGAGTCATTTGCCCAATTCCAGTGAACCATAGGAGAGCATATTCTGTAATTTATCATTAAGCTGGTATACCAGATTAAATCCACATTGAGTACCCCAAAAAAATCCCAGAACTTACCCACAGGGATTCGAATCCGGGATTTTGTTTTGGTAAATTTGGTTCACAGGCCGCACCTTAAAAACCGCTAGGGGCCCACTCTCCCCCCCTCAAGATGTGACTCTAGTCATGGCCCTATTGATTATGTACATGACATGTCCAACTATCTAACTGCTGCTTTTTCCTCTCTTTCATGATTGTCATGGTATCCTTCCTGTATTGATAATAATCTAGTTGTAGCTTTGTTAATGTCTAGTAAAATTTAATGGCTAAATTATAGCTTTCTTCAGACAGACTTAGATTTACACATTCCCTTTCACTTGCCTAGGTCCCTGGGATATAGTCCATTGGGATGTGTTAAATTGAGCTGTTTAAAGTGCCGCGTTGAGATTTCACATATAAGGTTTGTACCTACAAAAATTTTGAAGCCCTTAAATTTTTTGTACGGCAAAGAGTTCCCTATTGGACCCCTTCGAAGTTTACAAATAACAAATTTTTTATTTTTGGCCTTAGGGTTAGGGTCTTTGTTGTGTTAGGCCATAATTAAACAGAATTGGTTTCTGTCCCAAAATCAAAGAGGGGGTACATATGGAAATCTTTCCCAAAAGTCTCGTGCATTTCGGACTTCCTAATTGGAGCAATTGAAAATTCAGCCTATGTTTTTGTAATATAAGCCAAATAAAATCACCCTTTGTTTCACTTTGTGCATGCTGTAGCTAAATACATTGTAAATATCTGTTAGTGTCTGATCATATGAAATTGCTCACATGAACAATATGTGTGGATGCTTGAAATATTATTTTGACCTTGAAATGCACTAAATTTACTATTATCGATGGGAATGAACAGTTGTTGTAGGGTATTGATAATGAACAAGTTTAACAGTGTTAATAACGCGATCACGGCGTGTAATTATAGCTCTCTTTGCCCATGTATACTTAACCCCAAGAGCACTGAATCTCACAACAATCCCACAGCACTGAGTGCAAACTGATGAGAAAAAAAAAGTAGTGCCGGGATGTATGTCTGTTGTAGCAAGCAAAATAGTTGCAATCATATCGAAAATGACGAACCATATGAGCATGACGCCATTTAGCGTGGTATCACCCTGGTCACAGGACTGTGGCCCGAAGGGCTCGGGTTCGACACGACGAGTTTGAAGAGCGTTCTTCGTCCCTTTTCCCTCACCGTTCACTCTTCCCGACTAGAAAAAGATGTGGCATAAGGTAATAATAGCTCTTTTTTCAAAATACTAATCCTAATAGGCACTGAATCTCACAAAAACCCCAAGCTGATGGAGAAAAAGGCACTAAGTTCCCGGAATGTAGTGATTGCGTCATCAAGCGCATGATACATATCGTCGCCCGCATCACATACTGTCGTCTTCACATTTTTGAGTTTTTTGGAATTCCGCCTACTTACTGCCATCCACAAAGTTTCAAATGTGAGGATGCCTATAATACTGATTTTTTGACATTTTTACACTCCTTCCTCACATCAATCATATCCATCCGTTTTTCACTACTGTCCGTATTTTAAAACTCGCCATTCATTACACGTGTTTGATATGCGTTGTATTTTTGGGCCGATCCCAAATAACACGATTTCACATACAGAATCTATTTTGACGTAATTCCATCGTTATTTCGTAATCAAGCTTTGGCAACAAGTGATCTATTTTACCTACGTTGAAAAAAAACAACGGTGTAATCTGCGTCGTATTTTGCATATACATTATTTGTTGATTCCACATATAGACTTATAACTTTGTAGCCTAACTGAAGATAATATAATTGCTTCGATTACCACTCAACACGTTACATCCCATAACACTCACACAGTTACAATCTCATGACACTCAACATGTTACAACTCAATATAACATGTTGCATTGCTAATTTTAACCCAATGCCCACATCTCCCAGAAGAAGAGTGAAGGAATGAAGGAAGTGGAGAATACCAAAGTTGAAATGACAAGGGATCCATGCTACGATGGTTGTCGCTGGACTCTGTCCTGGCCAGCGATTTCAGGCCATATCGTCACCCACATCACATACTGTCGTATTTACAAAACACAATTTTCCGAGAAAATCGCAACTTCAATCTAATCGCGACATTTCATGTCAATACGATAAAACGAAGCCATAAAAGAACTCTAGACTTCTTACTACTGCTTTGAAGAAAAAACATTTTAAAGTCGCAATATAAACCATAAATCCAACTTACACCTGCAATTTTCTTCATATTCTAATCTTTTCACTCAAGCAACTCGTCATATGTTTCATGTTTTTGACGCAAAACTTGGTCCTATGCATCTAAGACTGTCATTTCATAATCCCAGGGAGTCGCTGGCCAGCATTTCATGCCCATAGAGTGTTGGTACGGACCTATGTAATCGCATCTTTTTGGACTTAGTTCATTTTCTATCTACTAAAGTCCTCAGCTCATTAGTTTTAGTGAGTTTGTTGTGATGGGTTAAAGTAGATGGACAACAAAAAAGCAATCAAATGCCATAAAAGTTTTACCTCTTCACTAGAAGCTTGATGACAAGTGTACTTCACTTGTTTAACTATGTTTATTAAGATCTGGAGGGTACTCAATACCATAACCATACGGAAACTTGCCACAGACATCCGTCTCATTTCCATCATCCACCCTACTTGCATCAACCTCATGCAACCCCTTTTTTTTCATGATACAATTGGTATACACTGGGTCATTTTTTTTTTCAAAATGTTTCTCAGATTTGGTTTTGAAAATTACAAACATTTTCTCAATCGGAAGCCAAAATTCTTTTAAAAAAACTTGGGGGTGGTTCCCCCCCCCAGGAAAATTAATCCAATTTCCCATCCAATTTTTCGCGCATCTAAGCCAAAACTTTCAGCTTTGCTTTAAAATGTTATAAATTTGGAGAAAAAAATGACAAATGTGGGAGAAATTTGGCCTAAAATTAATGCCTTTCTCTTGTATAGCTAGGCATTCCCATTTTGATCCAAACAATAGGTGTAGATATGGGTCCACTTCCAACTCCGAGGCACATCAATACCCAAACCAAACTTGTAGAACCCCCCGGAGTAGATCAGTGATCCCTGATTTTAATTATATGGCATGTGTATTATAAAGAGTGGTGATAGATTATTGAAAAATCCAAAAATACAAAACAGTTTCTGAAAAAAATTGCACTTGGTAAAAATTATGGCCAACTTTTCAGAGTCAGGTAGGCATCAATGTACAGTTTCAATTATTAAAATTAAATTGAAAATGAGAAATACACTTGAAAAAAATTTATATTTTTGTGTGTTCATGCAATGACGTAATGTGATACAATAAGCTAACAATCTTGGAAAATAGTATGGAACACTTAACCACAGATTGTATTAAATGCTCGCTCGCCATGGATCACATCGTAGTCCCTAGAACCCAAAGTCAAACATTATTGCAAGCCTGATCCTTCCATTCGTTCGACCTTTCCCTATCCCACACCACCCAGCACTCAAATGTTGGGTGGCCAAGGCCTGCTACAGACATGAACCATGAAACAACATTGTTTTAGGGTGAACGGGAGAACTTTTTTCAAAACTAAACCACACAATGATTTTCCAACAATTTTTTTCCAAGATTTAATGTGGACAACAAAAATTACTCACTCTCCATTTAAAAATCACGTCTTAATAAGGCTTTGCCACATATAAATCATCTATTTACGTGGCATATACATTTTTCGGGATGAATTGAGTATTCTGCCACCGACTTAAATTCACGCAATCCTTTACATGCGGGTTATCCTTAACGTGGCCCGAATTCGTAGCCTGATTGCCGAATACTAAATCTTTCCCATTTTTCCAGTTTTAAGAAAGTTGTGGGCTTTTCTAGGGGTTGAAAATTAGTGAATTTACTTTGAGCAATCTTAAAATGTACTTGTATTGATAGTAAGTACATAAGGCCATTGCAATGCAAAGATATGTTACGAGTAAAACTTGTTCTATTTAAATTTAAAGATAAATACTTGTTTTACCCAATTTAAAGTTCTTGAGTGCGGGTCCGCTAATATGATTTTGTTGATTTACTAATGGACTATTGTCTGAGAGTCTTAAAATAACGGTTATTTGACCTTTTTGCTTAAAAATAATCTGTAATTAAGCTTGCATATGAACTCTTACGACCAAGAACTGAAATAGGTCGATGGGGTACTTTAAAAAAGGTTACACCCAAAAAGACCAAAATTACAAGACATATATCAATTTAGCTTAACAAGAATGGGCAATAGAGATTTAACGTCAATAGAATCTGGTTCATATAGCCGGGGGAATCCTGGCTCAGGAGGTATCCCTGTCTACTTGAGGTCTGTCAACAAATCCCACGTTTATTTTTTTGGCTCGTCTCGTAGGAAAGTCAAGAGTGGAGAAGATCACATGCAGCAATTAGGGAGTTTTCCACTTGTCGTTTGCGGTAGTCCGGGCAAGTTGTTTTGGGAGCGTAACGTCATAGCAACCGCAGATCTTGCGCACATGTAGATGGTCCCTCATGGCCCGGGCAGATTTTGTGGTTTATTTTCTTCTGATTGTGGCAGTGAGCACTTGGGGGGGGGTAGGGGGACCCCTAATAGCTGCCTGATTAAAAAAAAAATAAATGCAATTAATGAATGTAACTGCCTACTTTGTGGCCAGTGGTTCTTGATATGGCTCTACGGTACACCAATCTTGATTATATTGATAGACAATGATTGGAGTGGGTAATGATTTGTGCACTGTGTTTTTTACTACTGCGGTTGTCAAATTTTCCTAACCCTATCACGCCCAAGATTCACTAACTCACGTAGCTCCCTTTCCCCAGTACCCCTTCCATTCTCCCAGTATACACAAGAACATTGTTAGGGTTAAGATTTAGCCCAACGGTTGTGTTGGGGTCTTTGATCTTATAATGAATCTTCAAAGGGGTCAGAACATCTGATATATTTTCAAACCCAACTGTAATGCAAAACCTAAACCAAAGTTGTTTTTTTTTAAAATAAAATAAGATCGCCCTTAAAACAAGTCAGATTTTTTATCGTATCCACCACTACTTGCATACCTTTTACTTTTAGGCCATGGGGCCAATCAGCAGAACTAGACAACTATACAACATCGATGACCTCTTCAACAGTTAATTTGCATCAAAATGCCAAAAGTCTACTCTACTAATGGGACAACGGTCATGATTGTAATATATACCACCAGCCCGTAGTTTGTAACTATCTTTTCTTGCATCCGTCTGATGAAATATTCGGAGCCATGTGCGTATGTGCACTGGGGAGGGTTACAGGACTGTGTGTCTCTGTTTTGATAGTCAACTTTGTTTTATTAAGTAAACTTGCAGCTATTCCCATCCTGTGGCCAAAAATGTTTTTTGTCTGGAATGTTTGTGCAGAATGGTAGTTCCCAGGGTGCATTGGGAAAGAATTTCCCCAGGTGGTGGGTTTTGGGAACTGGTATTCCCTAAATCCATTTTCTTAGTATTGTAATTTTTGCATTGTTTTAGTTAAATATGGTAGCACATGTCCATATCAGGCAGGTGCGGTGGAGAAGAATCCCAAATTTAGACTCGTCATTAGTTAAGTGACAGGATATTTATGAGGAAAATAAACATTTTTCTCAATTTGCCACTTGATCACTGTAGAACACCTACTGAGAGCGTTTTGAAAAATTTTTGCATAATACCAGTAAAAGTGAAAACCAAAACTATAAACTAGTTTGAACTTGCCTGCTACGTCTACTGTATACGGGAAATTTTTTTCGCAGTGGGTTATTTTTCACACTTTGGCATTCATAACAGTTAACCCGGAATTTTATTAAACCCCACGAAAAGTTATTTTTTACCTTGATTTTAATAGGTTTAAACTTGAATGCGCGAATATAAAACCCCACGGAAATGTCCAAGTTGGTCAAATTCCAAAAAATTAACCCTGCGAAAATATCCCTCTATACAGTATTACTATAAGAAAACATGCTTTAATTTCTGTTGTCATGACAGAAGTACTACATCTCATCTTTTACAAAGAGATGGCCTATTTGGCTTATTAATTCAGGGTGATCGAATACATTGATAAGCATTTCATTAGCAAAAAAAATGGGAGGTCACTTTAAACACTAGACACCAAATCTTAGAAAATCACCACATTGGTGGTATATTTTGTCACAATATCTTCTCATCCTAATCCCAAAATTGTTAGAGTCAAAGAATCATAACCCCATGTAAGGGTTTTTTTGAATATTTGATAATGGCCAAGGACGCAGTCACAATGGGCCATAGAAACCCTGATGACGGGGCCCCCATCAGAGCAACCAAATCAATTTGTGGTTTGCAATCTGTATTACTGTTTATCTTTTCATTCATTGGGCAAGTTGCTATATTGAATGAGGCTCGCCTCCAATCGGCTAAGAATATAAATACCTCTGAAGGTTTTGTTTATCACCAAATTGCATGTGGGATCGGTCCAACAGCTGAGTAAACACTTCAGAGGGTGAACATCGAGATCAAGTGAATACAAATTTGACGAACAAATTTCACTTCATCGGTATGTCCAGGGCTTTCTGAAAAGAAACTGAATGCATTTTGGGATAACTGGTTTTACAATACTAGTCACCACGAGGGTCAATGTTGGTTATGCATTTTTGAGCAATGCCACGACAGTTGGATTCGATTAAGAGAACATACAACATGCTGTATCTCATCATGTCTTGGCTGTGTGTGCCACTCATCTACCAGCCGACCCACAGGTCTCACCTGTGTTTACCGTCTTTCTGAAGATTTTCCTCCAGTGTTGGGATTGGTGATTTGATGTGAGCCAAGCCACCATGATGGTGCTCCAAGTTTTGGCATATTATGGTAGGCCAACCTGTCACATATTCCATCACTTGGTGTTGTGTATTTACTACATAACTGTCTTTTCCATTTTTGTTTTAGACAATTTTATCCTACTAAAATAGAAACAGCATTCAAATTCCATGAGCCTCCTTTTGGAGTTGTTTAAAGATATGGGTGAAATTGCAAAGTGCATAATTACAGAGTAATAATAGAATACTGTTTCATGACTTCATTCTGATACAGTACAAATGCATGGTGTATTTGTGTATGTGTAGGTTTTGGGTAAAAAAATTTATTTTTAGTTAATCATTTTATATCATTAGTTTTGATTGTCGTTAATGCCCTATACCTGCGTTGTATCAGAAACGTATGTTTTACAGTTAAGTGAGTTTTTGTAGCATTACAATCGCCGTTACCGTATCACAGTCAGGCACTGTATTAAAAAGCCGTCAGGTATTGTGTAAATGGTGCGATATGCTCACAACATTGTCATATCCTTAGAATGATATTTTTTTTGAGCGTGTGCCATATTTCACCAGACTAATCAAATGGGCAATTTAATCTGCAAAACCACCCATCAGTGGCAGCACCAGAACTCTCTTTTCGGGGGGGGGGCAATGAGGGAACGTGAAATTTTGAGGAGGCAAAAATCATTGACATGTTGTTCAAAATTTGAATTTTAAACTGATAATTTTTTTTTCCTTGGGGTAGAAAGGTAAATCTTGACTGGGTTTTGGGGTTCCTCTTTCCCCCAAGGGCAGCTCATTGGCTACCTTGCCCCCTGCCCGTCACTTACATACACCTTTTAGGTGACCAAGCTCATTAGAAATATATGGTATCGCTTGTGTTCTTACTGTTCAAGTTGCGATTGCGTAAAGTGGATCGTGAATCCGTTCTTACTTACCGTGTGGATCTATTAACACTATTACTACCACTATCTCTTCATGTCAAGTTTTTGTGGCAGTACACAGTAAAGTGGAAAATCAACTTTCAAATTTATTTTTTTCAGTGAGAAAAGCCAGTTTGGTAAAACACAATATTGTGTAGGGAATCTCTTGGGCAAGGTTCACAAGTGATAAAATAATACAACATGAAGAGAAGTACTGGTTGTCATTCATTTATTCTGTAATTTCATAGACAGTACATAATATGTGTCATAAATTAGGAGAGTAGTTGCACCAGTGAGTTAACTGAAGGCGAATTGTCCTCATGCTTGAGAACCACCACCTTTATATAGCCTCATCCACACAGGCCGACCCGTAGGGACACGTGAGTTGTGAGGGCTCCACATTCCCCCACACGAGTTGTGGGTAAGGGATACTTGAGTTGTGAGGGCTCCTCACCACACGGTGTGGTGAGTACCTCACAACTTCAATCAGGCACCACACCTCACAGTGTGGTGTGGGTGACTCACAACACACATTCTTGTGGAGGGCCACACACGCTGTGAGGGACTCCCACACAGGTGGATGACCACCACACTAACTGGTGTGGACTGGCCTATATACATCCTCACTGTCAGGTTCCACATGTGCTTTTCCCTATGTTAACAGTACTCATTATATTGCAAGTATGTATTTAAAAATATGGGGGATCACAACAATATGATAGAAATGTAACTCAAGCTTTTCCGTATACGCTTCCATGTGGGTCCAGTCTAGCAAATCAATTTGCTGTATTACATTATGAGCCTGAACAGCTTAATTTTAAAATTTCATTTGGAAACCATTTGCTTTCATGTGAGTGTGGAAATCTATAACAGATAAGCCTCCTCACCAATAATTATTTTGTAATAAGAACAAGTTTTATCTTCATTTCATAATCCAAACAAACATATCCAAAATAAAAACAAAATGATTTTATTTTTTGAATATTGAAAATAAAATGTTAGCTTTCGAGCATTTTACATTTCAGTTTTATGGGGGGGGGGGGGCATTTTGGGGGGTTAGGGTATAAGAATTGTCCTCAGTGTTTAGAGGGGGTCCTTTGTACTTTATTTGGTGTGGGAATGTGCAGCTAAGTGTTTGACCACTATCCGACAATGTGCCAAAGGATACAAATTTGATTCCCCCTTATACCTAAATTAGTTTAAGTGTGTCCACTTCTGTGATGTTAATTTTGCTACCCCATCATATACATGTGCATGTTGCCAGCCTTTGAAATCCTGATGGCGATTGAGAGATCAAAATTTTTCCAATTTTCAATTAAAAGGCTATGGTCTGTCCCAAATAGCCTTGTCCCCAGAACCCCACATTTCTACGGAGTGGTAATATTTGGTATCGAAGAACGCTATTTTTCCTCATTTTAACGTGTGAAGTCTTAGGGCTAACTGATGTTTTGGTCTGGATGTTTTATAGGCAAAATGGTGCCCCAAGTTGGTTGACCAATATTATTTTAACAAAATCATGTTTTAGCTCTCGCATCACAACGTAACTTTGTCGCAAAACTGTTACTATGGGGTTTGGGGTCAATATCATCCCAAATAATCACCAAATCTTGTTTGCAAACTGTTACTATGGGGTTTTGGGGGTCAAGACATCCAAATAATCATCCAAAATTGTCGGCAAAACTGTACATACAACAATGGTTTTGGGGTCAAGATCATCCAATCAAATCAAAACCTTACTATAATTAAAATCGGACCACCCCCCCTTTCCTATTTGGAATCGGCTGTATACTCCCATTGGGTATTTCAAATAAACATCTCATTGGGAGAAGTTCATTTAGAAACCACCCCCTCGGTTGGAAGGAAATTAAGGTAAAGTCTTTTTCATAGGGGGAAGTATATCAAATGGAATATCCCATTGGGTAACTACATTGAAATACAAACACTCCCCCCCGTGAAAGCTTATAGGTAAAGTCTCGCACAGAAGGGGTATGGATTACAAATGGAATAGCTCATTGGCTAACTACATTTGACCAATCATACTCCCCCCTGTGTAGCTTTAGGTAAAGTCCCTTTCACGAGGGAGTAGGATTACAAATGGAACAGCCCATTTGATAGATTCTCCCGTTTTAGTTACCAGATCCACACAACTAATCAAAAGAGCACTTCTGACTTTATGGTATTTTGTATACTTAGTTGATATTTTTGTATAGATCTATTATGGAAGGTAGGTAGGTATGTGATAATTGGTTTTTCAATCATGTACATCTGACAACATTGAATCATCCATAAAGTACGACTAGGACAAGTCCAGTTCAAACATAATTTAACATTGCTGTACTTTATTTGGTTTTATTTATTGAAATGCAACAGTTGTGAGAACTACTTCACCCAAATAGACAATGCTGCATGTACTCAGTTCAATTTTAAATATTTGTTGGTGAGGTGGCTTTGTTGAAAGACCACAATAGAATTTGTGGACAATTAGGGTTTTAATGGATGATTTCAAACTCCTTCCTATTTGGATAATCCGGTCTTATGTGGTTGCTGGACATAGCGTGGATCAAAGCAACATCGAGCTGTACGTTTTGTTCAGAGGGATTATGCCAGAACAAGTAGTGTTTCCAATATGTTAGCTACTCATGGTTGGGAGCGTCTAATTGACAGAAGGGAATCCCCACCAAGTAACTCAACTTTACAAAATAATCAACCAAGATATTGATGTCGATGCTTCAGATCACCTCCGCTTAAAACAAAAAGATCCAGGAGAGGGAACAACAACCAATTCGTCATCCCACATGTTACATCTACTGCCTACCCGAACTCTTTTTTCCCCCGTACTATAAAGATCTGGAATAGCTTGCCTCAACAAATTATGACTGTGTAAAGCACCGATGTATACTCCACTATCGCTTCATCGCGCGATGCTGCGATGAAATTTTCCATCGCACTTTTGATATATCGCAGCGATATAAAAAGTCATGTATACTCGAGCGGACAAATGTCTCATCTCGCGGAAGTTGTTGCTGTATTATTTTATTGACAACAAATGTTGCCAGTTGGCATTTTTCATAAAAATTTAGAGAATTATGTACATAACATTCCGTATTTTGACGATATAGCTATGGATTTCCCGAATGAGATCTAGCAAACTAGATAGACGAGCGTAAGTATTATACATGTATATACTAGGTCAAAGTTAGATTAAAATTTGTTATCCATGCCTGTTGATCAAGTAATATAGGACGGATATTGCCAATATGCATTTTGAATTCTTGGCAAAAATAATGTCCATGTTCTGGAATATTATGTATTGTTTTACCATTTAAGTTTCGCACATCTTCAAGGATTTGCATGGACTTTTATCATTGTTAAATGGCCAGTTTGATGATGACCAGTTAGTAGTACCTACATTTGTACACATGGGGGATTGGCCATACCATGCAACATGTAGGATGCAGAGCTCCGAATACGAATGAGGTGGGTAAACCAAATATTTGTACTAACCGCCAACAACATATTTACGATATCCTATTAAATTAATCAGGAATCATATGGGATCATACTATTTTTTCGCACTACATCCATAGCATTTTAAAATTGTCCATTAATGTATACTTCATTGGATGAGTATGTTGTGATTATCGGGCTGATAGGGGTTTTTTAGAGCAGGTTCAGCTTGGTTTTAAGGAGGTCATCGCCCGACCTTGGTTCCTAGAAACAGCCAAGCAGAGAATTTTCGCGGCCGCGATCGCGAGAGTGAACAAAAGTTCAACTCTCCGCGAAGGCTCAAAATCCATCGCGCGATAGAAATTCTTTTGCCGAGGCAATAAAAAATTGGGGTCAAGTTCCATCGCAGCCGCGATATCGCGGACGCGAAGTGGGGTATACATCGGGCTTAAGACGGCAAAGACCTTCCATGACAGCTACCAAAATCTTATGACCCACAGACTAAAATGTAGTTTCAACTTCCCTGTGACCTCCTAGCCAAGATCCCTGGTGGATGTTTAAAGGAAACCAGCCACGTACAAGGTGGAAATGTGCAAGAGGTCAGAACTATTTGTAATATTTCTCTCTCAAAATTGTATGCTTTGCAAGCACTTGAATATTTTCAAAACTAACTCTTCACAGCATTGCCTTAAAAAATAAACGTACGACCGACCAATTAGCGTACCATGCAGTTGTGAGGTACATTAGAATGCATGCCCATTGTTATCGGATGCAAAAAAACAACAAGGCCTGTTATTTCAGTAGTTCAGTACCCGAGCTTATGGTTTTCGATCAGTGCTTGAAAAGGACTCTTTGGCATTTGTACTGTCACAGTTTCAAAACCTAAAGTTCAATGGTAAATCTATAAAATGCACAATATGCCAAAGTGCGTATATGTAAATGATCAGCCAATGAAAGGGGCTGTAATTCTTTATTTGTGCTGTATAAAATATCAAGAGATAAGAGGCTAAATGTTACATGTTTATCTCTATTTTATGCAAAACTTCAGCTTGAAGTGACCCCAGGGGGCACACTATAATGACAACTTGTAGATCATCTGCTACCTCTGTGCGCAATAGGGTACTTTTTTACTGTCAGGCGACGTACTTCAGGTTTCAGGGTATTTTCCATCTCATTGCACATGTACAGTGATATAAATATTGTAACAAATATAAATATGAACCTAATTAATAGAACAAAAAATGATTGGAAAAAAATATCAACATGCAAGAGATGTGGATGCCATTTAACACGCAGGCGGTATTAGTGCAACCCATGCCTATGTTACACATTAACAACATTACGTGTGAAACTTAATTTAATCAAGCATAAACCTACAATGATAAAATTATGAGCACAAGGGGAAAATACGGTTGCATGACCAAAATTACAATACAAGAGAAAAAACAGTAAATATATAAGAATAAGTATACGGTGCACATCTGTTCCCCAAAAAACACAAACATAAAATGGGAAAAGATCAGCATTTTAGTCACTTGTTTTCTTGACATATGGCCTTTACATGTTTGGGTAAGATAGCAAGACACATAATATTTGTTAGTTAATGATTTTTCAGAAGGCAAAAGACTTGAGGTACTCCTGAAGCGTCTTTGTGTGGATGATACAAGTTGAGATACTGCACCCCCTCAGGAAGTGACTTGCTTTATAGATCAATCATTTCAGTCTCATTTTGGGGACAGTTCTGTCAACTCTTATGTACCTATAGCTAATTACTGCAAAAACAATTGTAATAAGGCATTTTAGAGGGCTAAGTCCATGAATTATAGTTCACTGACTTGTGATAGATGAGATGAGACAAAATAAGTGTAATTCCAATTACCATGATAAATTACAGCCTCTTTAACGGTTGACATTCACTAGCAGGTCTCTCATGTCATCCAGTGTGCGTAGCATACCATGCATGTCATATGCCACGTTGAGCTTTTTTGTTCCCCCTTTGGGCTACTCGCCCGGGGCCCCATTCCCCAAACGCGTGCGAACCTACGTGTATAATAACTCATGCGTTGTCCTACATAACAGAACTTTCCTAGGTACACAGAGTTTGAACAAATGGGTCCACTCAGGCAGACATAGTATGCACGTAGATTACGACTGAGTTCGGAATGGACCCCTGCTTTGGCGAATGTGGAATTGCAGAATTCAAGGTTTTCAAAGTATATAA
>JAMKCH010077276.1:0-32345 GCA_023653785.1 Ophioderma brevispina | reverse complement strand
TGATTTCTACAAATTTGATTAGCCCCTCAGCTCTAAACGTTCAACCCACCCACATGACCCCGACAGCAAACTCGCGGGCACAAGTGATCTTTTCCAAAGATAGGGGGACGGGAACAGGGCCCAGGCGGCCGGAACTAACCCCACCAAAAAAAAAGGAGGAGGAGGAGCCCCAACCTGCGCCTCCTCCCTACCGGTGTAATCGTTAAGAAAAGAAAAGAAAAGAAAAATGAAATCGAAGTACGTGCTCCAACCCTAACACAAACACCAAAAAAAAAACCCCCTTTTGGTTATGCTCTCTTGTGTGTCAGAGAGCCCTGCCGAGGCGTGGTGTAGACCATTACAATGGTCCGGGTATGTGGTCTTTACGGTGCACTATAAAATAGCCCCCCTACAAACTGGAATCTGAATACCAGCTGTTTGTGTTGGGCCTCCCAGGGGGCCGGGGGGGGGGGGGAGGGCGATCCGATGGGACCCGTTGGGGGGGGACTCTGGGACTCCTATATTCTGATGGCTGTGATATCAAATGCCAGTCGATAACCTTCTTTCAAGTGTGCCAAACTGTACATCCAAAACAATATTTTTTCACAGTGATCTGTACCAACCCTCAACCTCCTTCCTTTTTTCCAGGCACCTTTTTTGCTTTGTATTCATAGATCCACTCAAGGGACCAAAAACCCCTATTAATCTCCGGTTACACATCATGTGAAGACCGTCACATTTCAGGTACGGCTAGATAATAGAGTTCATATTACGGCTGAAGCAGAGGTATAGGGGGTAGTTAATCAATTGCTCATATCTACTCTGATGCAGGGTTGTTTCATTAATGCTCATATCTACAAATGATAAAAGGTTAGTATCAAGTATATACTCCTGCTGATAGCATGTAGTTAATCATATGACCATATATAATGCTGAATCAAGGTAGTTCACCAATCCCATCTACTGCTGACAGCCGTAGTTCAATCAAGACTCATATCACTATGACAGCAGGGGTAGTTAATCAATACCATATCTACTGCTGAGAGCATGGTCGTTATCAATCCATCTATCCTACTGACAGAGGTAGGTTTCATCAATGCTCATTAGCTATTGATGATAGCAGGTGGTTTATCAATGATCATATCCACGCTGGGGCGTACAACTCATCAGAAGGGTTTGAGATGGGATAGGTAAGTGCCACGCAGCTCAGCTTCACGCGTGGTGAATATGTACAAGATGGCGCAAAAAAATTGCATAAAAACATGGTGGGTCCGTGATGAGCTTAAGATTTTGCAAACTTTTGGTTTTTTAAATAGTCTAAAATTAGCAGAAATTTTGGGCAAAAAGGCAGCTTCCTACAGGATAAATTAGCATATACCGAAAAGGGACCAATGATAAAGGGTGATTTTTTTTTGTCCCTCTGTGGCCGGGTGATTTTTTTTTTTTACAATGATAAATGGGGAATTTTTTTTTTTTGTATCCTCTCTGAGTGAATTTTGTTTTCTTTCACACTCTTAGGGATGATTTTGTTTTCTCAAAATTCCTACCCCCCTGGATATTTATGGTGTGTCCCTTTATTGGGCTTCGGTTTGTGAATGTCCTTCAATAAAAAAAAAGAAATTGATTAAAGGAAAGAAAATTTTTCCCAACAGTCCGCTTCACAAATAACCATATCAGCCAATAACAATTCCAGATTTTTTTGTCTTTAAAAGTTGCTCACAATTTTGCGGGGGGGGGGGGGGGGGGGGGTGGTCTTTTATTGTGGGTCTTTTCAATCTGCAATGCCGACCAAAAATTCCCTTCCAACGCCGAAGCCATCATGCTTCGGAGGTTCGGCGTTTTGCAAGTTATGAGTGATGATACATTCGAGTCTTTGTTTATAGCCTTAAAAAAATAGTCTAAAAAATTTAGACCTCATAAAAAATATCATTATATGGGAAAAAAAAGGCAAAAAAAAACTTGTAGTTTTATACCGTCAACACTCAATTTGCGATATGGCGGGTCGTGTCTAGGGACCGTTATGTCGCTAGAATAGTTAGAACCGTTTTGAAAAAAAAATTGCAATAAAAGATTTTTAAAACTTCATTTTTTGTGTAAAAACTTTGCGTGAAACTTGAAAACGGCTGTATTTTGGAATATGTAATTTACATTGGGCAAATCCTTAAAAGAAAAAAAAATTGGACTTGTGGAAATTAAGGTCGGGTCTTTCTTATCTTTCTTTATATATATTTTATTTTTTAATTCATTATATTAATTGTTTAGTTGTCACTTTTAATATTAGTATTTATTTTTATTTATTCTTCTTTTATTTTCATTTTTTATCATATATTTTGCTCTTATAGACAATTTATAAGAGAGCGAGAAAAGAATGTTTGGCAAAGTGTCGGTTTTTGCGCTTGTATCGTCTGATTAAGCGCTTATTAAAGCACCGTACCCCCCCCATACCTTAATGACTATTGTGATCTAGGCCTAATTGCATTTCTTTAATAAAGGAATAAATCGTTGCTCTAAACAAAGAGCTCAAGGAATACTGTAATGGTTCGTTTGGCGGAATGTTTTAACTAGCATACAACCACATAAGGTTAACTCAATTTCTAATTTTGATCAGAGAAGATGGGAAGAATGGTAAGGCCGACATCTGCCACAGATTTTCCAGATAAAATATTATTGTGTTCATTATTTTGGTAGGTTACCATGATAGGGATCGTGAAAGTCTGCAAAACTCGTCTGTGTTTCTGTGTGATCCTAAATACTAACTAAAGCCAATCAAATTTCACAGTTATATAATGATCACACGTCACAGATTTTGATCTTCGCGGGGGCGATTTGCTTGGTTGTTCCATAACTTCTCACGGTCGTACATGAAGTCGGCATGGATCGTTTCGTCACGCATGATTGGTCCGGCCTATATAACCGATCCGACCACTTCCACTGTGTACACGCTCCGTAGGCCGTATACGGCTACCTAACAACAAGCCCGTTGTGGGTTATATAGAGTATACGCCTACGGACCCCAGGTTAGGTAAGCCGTATAGGCTACGGGAAAACATCCCTTTGTGTGCTTTACATTTATAAACATTAAATGATAAAAAAAATTCTTTTAATGATGAAATAAAAAAGTCCCCGGCCTAACGACACGTATTGTGTTATTTCCATTTATTTTGCCTGAATACAATTTAATAACTATAACTTGTAACTGTGGTGAATTTATTTTGCATTATCTTGTGATATTTATTCGTTAATTTCTGAAATGTTGTGTGAGACACGTCTTCTTGCATAACCCAAAAATAGGAGCGGTCCATTCCGATTAAAGAATGCGTCTGATTTGCTCGTATAGGTTGCATTGCGAACTATACGCCACTGCAACACAAGCCCGCCCGAAATTTTCACTCTCTCGTTCTCTATCCGTAACTGGAGCAGTTGACGGAACCATTGACGGATAGAGTTTCTCGTCAGTGGGGGGGTCTATTCCACGTATATTGGAAGTTGCATGCACGCGCGCATGGCCTTTTTTAGAAGCGCTTTAGGCCCGGCCTATTGGAAAGAACCTATTCTGTAGGTACGGAAAAATCCGGGCATTTTCACGGGGGGGGGGTACTCGACGCCAAAATGTGGTAAGGGTGTGCCTCCGCCAGGTATTAAAAAAATCGACCATGTTTAGTGACCAAATTTGACAAAAAATATGAACCCATTTATATAGTTGTCCCGGAAAATTCCGACACCCATTTATAGGAATCTTACGAAAAATCGGCCTGTTCATAGTAAACTTTTTCAAAAATCAGAGGATAAATCAACCATTTCAATGTGATTTACAAAAATGGAAGAAAAATTGGACCCTTTTCATAGTAAATGTGACCACCAAAAATTGAAAAAATGGACCCCAGTTATATAGTAGCAATGACCTCAAAAAGAGGAACCCACTTTATAGCGACTATGGTGGGATAAACCGACCATTGTTCAGGCTAATTGAAAGTTGATTCCCAGTTTCACGTTTCCAGGACTCCGGTCAGAAAGAAATGCGATCAAAAAAATTCATTCCAAATAATTCATTATTTTCATATTTGCCAATGCTTAAGACAAAAAACATCGTTTTAACGTGATTTACTCACGAATGTGCATTATTTAAGCCTTGTTTACGATGACAGGGGGGTAGAAGAAATCGGAAACGTCCAGTTTCTAGATCAATGACAATTTATTTTAAGTTGGTTCCCGACTCATTACCTACTAGTGTGTGTTTTTTCTCTATGAAAAAAATTGTGTAACACGTATTCAATACGGAATAAATCCAGGCGCTGTAACCAGACTGAGCCTGCGGAAGGGGCAAAGACTTAAGAAGTTTCCCCATTTTTTTCGGCTCGCGTAAGCTAGCCGGGTAGACAGATATTTTTTTCTAGAACGGTTCGAAATCTGAAAGAGATATTTTTCTCCTTCCCCTTGTCTCTTTCTTTTCTTTTTCCCTCTCTTTCCCACTTTCTTATCTCTTTTCCCTTACATGCCCCTTTTATTGCTCTCTTTTAAGTATACCTCTAAACTGTGTGGAAATTATCGTTTCACCTATTCTTCCCCTGTTCTCCCCTTCTGAGACCCATTTTTGAGCTTATACGTTCCCCATTTTAGTTGTCCGGGGGGGCAGTCTGCCCCCCTGCCCCCAGAGGTTACGCCACTGAATAAAATCGAATTCTCATCATAGTGCGCAGTTCACACGCCATAGAAAAAAAACGTTTTACACAATTGCACTCGCCAGTGCTGTCACACACAGCCCTGTAGTAAAGGGACAAGTTCACCGTGCACTGGGGGTACGCGCTGAATAGCATGTTCAAATAAAGATATAGGAAATTACTGTAAATTTTTCGAATGTTTTATAAAGATATCATTGAACAAATAAATTACATTTAGGATAAATACATGATATTTGCGAAATTTTGTTTATTTGTGTTGTTTTTTTTAATATATTAAATAAATCAAGCACCACCTTGTGTACGTTCTATAACTGTCATTCGTTCATGTCCATGTGTTGTTTTTTTTTTGTCCGGTTTTAAAAACTTATTTACGTTTTGTTTAATTACGGAGTTAATGTGGTGCAAGTGAACATGAATAGAGGAGGAAGGGAAGGGTCCTTCCCTGGACGATGGGACAGCCGATTCAGGTCAGTAATCCATGTCTTGGCTCAAGGACTAGTCTTGTGAAGATCTGGAAGTCAAAATGGTGTGTTTCTGCAAACAACATTTCTAAAGAAATGCTTTATCAAAACACTTCTACATGTATGTGTACCAAAGTTTATTTAAAGAAGCCGCTCATAAGTATGTGTTTCGCCTGACCTCAAACACAAGCATACTGTTAGTAACTGGCATTCACAATAATGAAATTTTGAAAATAAATGAATAATGAAACATTCCCCACTCAGTCATGAAAAAAAAAGATGGAAAACGGGAAACTGTGGAATCAAACTGTGCATTAGCCATAGTAAGGCGTGAGAAAATGAGACCCAATCAGCGGGCAATTGTATCCGAACCTTTTCCACGAATACTCCCGTTATGGCCCAGTTATTGGCATGTACTCCCCAAATCTGGACAGTGAAACTTAGCATTGGAGTATATTGGAAAAAGGATTACTTTTCGAAAATTCTTTCAGCGTTGACGATGAGGCTAATGAAAGTTGATTCATAATTCCCCGTTTCCCGACTTCGGTCAGAAAGAAATGCCGATCAAAAATTCATTATTTTCAAATAATTCATTAGTCATATTTTTCAACTGTTTAAGACAAAACGATTGTTTAAAGTATTTTACTCACGAATGATGCATTTAAGCAACTGTTTACGATTGGACAGGGGGAGAGAAGAATCGGAAACATCCATTTTCTAGATCAATAACCAATTTACGTTGGTTCCCGGCTACCTTACCATCCGTTGTTGTGTTTTCTATTAAACCACGATGTGATGATTGACTAGGTCGTCTTTGCCAAAAATGCGGCGGAAAACTATGGAAAACGTCCATTTTATAAGATCAAAACCAAAAATTACTTTGGTTTCCCGGCTCCTTAACCTACTTTCCGTGGGTGTTTCTATTAAAACACCGATTGATCGATTGACTAGGTATTTAGTCTTTCCCAAAAATGCCGTGAAAACTATGATTTTTAAAGGAATGTATACCAACGGCGCTGACGCGAGGCGAGACTAGGTTGAAATGGGAATTTTTTAAAGTGCCACTGGGTTGACGCATATTTAGCACGTTTCAAAATAAATGATATAGGAAATTTACTGTCAATTTTTTCGAAGGGTTTCAAAATATATTGAACAAATAATGTACATTTATGTATAAATACATGGAAATTTGTGAAATTCTTGTGTCATTATTGTTTAGCCATGTGTACCTGCTATGAAATTAAATCAAGCACCACCATGTGTACATTCTATACCTGTCCATTTTTGTTCATGGTGGTACGTGCTTTCCTTTGTTGCATGTACATGTATTGTAGTTGGCAAAATTGTGTTTTTTCACAGAAAACTGTGTGTATGCAAAACAACATTCTAACGAAGGCTTTATGCTTATCAAAGCACTGCTATGTGTACCAGGTTATATTAAATGAAGCCTGGTCATAAAGTTAGGTGTTTCGTGCTCAAAAAAGCATTCTGCAGTTAACTTGGCATTCACATAATGCAAAATTGAAAATAATTGAATTAATGCAACCTTCCCCACCAGTCATGAAAAAAAATGAAAACGGGAAACTGGAATCAACCTTTCATATCACACTAGCCTGATGGATTTAAAATTTCTTTGTTGAAAGGTGATTGGAGAGATATAAAATGCACTTGTAACATCTACGAAGTTGGAATTGATTTGTAAAAGGATTAGGGCTGCTCTCAGATAAAATTGATCTTTTCTATTCAACACAAGTAATCTTTCACTCCAGTATTTCAGAGGGGAAGGGGTGAGGAATAGCCCTATTTATGACACGGACTGCAAGTGGCGTAACCAGCGGGGGGGCAGGGGGGCGCAGCCCCCCCCAAACAAAACCCTTGCCCCCCATTCAGCCCCCCCCAATGAATGGACTTTTTGTCTCCAGTTTGTTCATGGAGAAGGACCCAAAATTTGGCCCCCTCCAAAAAAAGCATTGGCACCCTTCCGCCCCCCCCCATTTGCAAAGGTTCTGGTTACGCCATGCACGGACTGCGACCGTGAGCTGCAGATCCCAACTTACCGCCAACCTTAGCTCGCTTGGCTTCAGGATCGACAACTTCTTTTATCACTATCGCCATTCCCCCGCGTTTGGGACCAAGGCCGGAAAACGGAGGATGCCAGGCGAAGAACACGTAGAAGATATCGCCGGCAAAAATCTGTGGCCAAAACCGTTAGGTGAACCCGTTAGGTGAACTTGTTACGTTCGTTGAACTTCGTTGTCAGGATCAGAGTCTGGTTTCGGAGCATGTGGCTGCAGGCTGGCGGACTTTGGCGAGAATGTTAAGGTGGGCGATACTCGATATTACCGGGCAATCGTCGTAAAAAAAGGCTGGGCCAGGGATCAGAGATTTTGAAATACCGTTATTGGCCTATAATATGAGGGCAAGTAGAACCCACGGTCTCTAGACCTGAGAAGAGAGCGATCCAGATTACACTTTTTCATTTTCTGTCATATTTGATTGAATTTATTTACCAATCGTCAATCAACATAGGAGTAACTGAGTGCTAGTCTTTTTTCAAAGACTTTTAATGGAGCTAGAATTGCGCTCTTACGCACATCGGAAGGGACTTGACTTAAAGGTAAAAGTGCTGGTTCAAAAATATTTTTTAAATCTAAATGAGCCATATAGCATTTTTGAAATTTCACTAATTGCAAGGGAAAGCCGCAAGGGGTAATCCATAACCCCAACAGGAGTTGAAAGTCAATAATTTTTTCCACAAAATATCATGATTGATAAGACGTAGACCTCTGCCGAAAGGTTTAAAAGGTGATTTGTAATGTCACGCCACTGCGACCGAGGCTGCCATAGATAAAAATGAAGCAATGACTTACGTTGGAAATCCCCAAATCCAGCAGTTCGTGTCCGGCCCCCATGTTTTAAGTGGGTATTTATTCTTTCTATTTCCTAGCCGAAGAGTATGAAGATTTGGTCTTCAAAAAAATTGTGTTTGCGTAATCCAGCCAGCCCTATAAAATCTCGGTCAAAAGTGTTTAAAAAAAAAAAAAAAAAAAACCAGTTACAGCGGTGGGTTTTTTTTTGGTTTATTTTTAAAAAAAAAGGTAAATACATTTAAAGGAGATTTCGTTTTTTTGATCCACAAAACCTCGTCATCCCCCCCCCCGACCTTTCAAAAAAGAAAAGTTTGTGAGATTTTTTTATATATCTGACCGTTTCGGCCTTAGTAATCCACGTCTTGTACCTGTGCAAATTCGGCCGTATCTGTTAAGAAATCGCCAATTTTGTATTTTCTGTCCGTATTTAGGAAAAATTTTACAGCACGTAGCCTATTGGAAACAGCAAAAATTGCTCATAACAAAAATCGGCAAGATCGGGATCAACTCAACTTTGGAATAAGCTTTTCTCAAGGCAATCTATTGTGAACAGTGAATATAAAACAGGCAAGTGCTGATTGGTGGGGAATAACAAAGCACCTGTAACCCCCCCCCCCAAAAAAATGGTCCATTTTTTCATTTCTACTGTTTACTCTTCGCTCCTAATCCGACCGTCCCCACGTTTCCGGGTACCATACCTTTGCCCCTTTGACCCCAATTATAATTACACAAAAGATTATGCTGTATGGCATAGTAGTTTTCATGTAGGCAAAGGGAATTGTGCCTATCGAATGTACGTTTCACCAACCCCCCCTTACAAGCAACCCTAAGCTATTCAGTAATAGCCATTTGACATACCTAAGCACATAGATATATATCACATTACTTTCAGGATTGCAAAAAAACAGATGCGCACCATGATGCAGCAAAGGAACTTTGTGTATCCGATATACATTTCAAAAAAATATAGCGGGAATTTTTGCCTTATTTTTGCATATTAAGTAGCTCATTTGCTTACCTTATTTCGCCAGAAGAAAGAAAATATGAACATTCTAATCGGGTCAACAAACTATTCAACCCAACTTCCTTCCAAGTCGCATCTTTTTACAGAACTCTAGATAAACTGTACACAAAGCACTTGTCATGGAAAACAAATTCTTAAATTATTCAGATAGACAATTAGCAATTTGACACCCCAAAAAACCACTTTCACCCATTTGTTGATTCACAAAGATGCATGTCATGTATAGTCGTTCATGTAGCAAAGGGAATTTTGGATCCGATATACCGTTTCAGGATTGTACAAGCAATTATGCTATTGAATTAGCTTCATTGCCATACCTAAGCCAATATCACATACTTTCCAAATTGCAAAAATTAAAAAAAATATGTGCACCATGATAGGCTTTTCATGCAGCAAAGGAATTTTGCATATCGATGTACCATTTCAAAAATATAGCAATTATGTTGATTTTGCATATTAATTCGCTCATTTGCATACCTAATTTGCCCGAATATGCCAAAATCTAGTTAGTCGAGAACTCTTCAACATGCTTCCTTCCACCAAGGTTACATCATTAAGACACCTTATGGTGCTCTGGATAACTTGTACCCAAGCCTTGTGGGAAAATTTTCTTAATTTTTTAGTTTTTTTCTTTTTAGTATTTTACTTTTTTATGCCCAAAATCTAACCAGTTCAAGAACTCATGACCCAGCTTCTCCCACCATGACCAAGGTGCAGGCATCGTTAGCCCTTACGAAACTCCAGATAAATCGTACACAAGCTTTTACATGACAGACAGATAGACCGGACAGACAGAGAGGAGAAAAGTGAAGGGCTAAGTCTCTGCCAGAACAAAGTTGGAGAATCTGATATTCTTATATGGCCTGTTATCGTTGACATTATCAAAAAGCATTGAATTTAGCAATTTAATAAATATTTTGACGTAGTGATTATGGGGATACTATCCTCAAAAACAAAACACAATTAGAAATAGGCCTGAATGTGAATTAATAAAAAAAAAACATCGGTTAACATCCGGGAAATGGTTGTGTATATGTAACGTGATGATGATTAAAAAGCGTGCTGGGGAAAGGACTGTCATGACAAAATGATGTTTAAAAGCTAATATTAAGCTATTGGCTTTATAAACTATTAAAATTATATGATGAAATTGAATAATTTCTGGTCATTCAATTGTCGGACTTTGAACAAAAAGGCCTGGGCTCAGATATAAACATACACAACAGGCATTGCATATTATAGGCCTAGCTATGAAAGTAGGGCAGCGCAAGTTAAGACATACTGATTTGAAGAAGGAGTTAGACCCAGGGGGTGACACTTGTGGTACAAATGCCCAATAGACAATTCGATGCAATGGTGGATAGCAGCCCCCATTTTCGTTACGCTACATACTTAATTATGCATAAATAACCGTATTCATGACGTAAACCGGGTGGATGACGTAGCATATAGCGCCCCGCACGGCTGGCGAACTATAAGCTACAGATTTCATGCAGATCAGTGTGCAGTACGCATCCATTCTCTTATTCGAGTGTTTTATCCCGATTTATTTAGGAGCACTGGTAGACCTAAATTGGGTTGCGTACTTTTTGGTTTGCTTGTGCAGACTTGAGCAGAGCGTCATTTTCTAAATTTTTGTAAGATAACGTAAAGGCAAAAGCCATAGAAATGTTTGTCTTTCTAGTGGGAAATGTATGTCAGAGGCTTGGCAGAGCTGCAGTTCCGGGTGCAGTCTTCATCCTAGCCAGGCCTAGTATAGACCTACTAGGCTTAGCCGGTAGTTTAGTATGGACAACTTCAAGATGGACAAACTCAATCACTCATTGCGGCTATTTTCCCCTTATGATTAGGTAAAATTGGGAAATACATGGAATAGATGCAAGTTAACTGGCCCAGATTGTGAATTTATTCAATAAGTTATGCCAAAGTAGAAAAAAAAAAACATACTAAATGCAATGATGCATTAGTCATAGCTAGCTTGTTCACGTAGCGTCATGAGCGTTGCACGTCGTCCGTCTACATAACCTGGGCTATCAGTAGCGGAAAAAAGCCTCAGAGCAACTCGGGCTAAGTCATAAGCCTACTGTACGGCATTAAATCCACGGGAGAGTAAACAAACAGAACCTGGCCGTAAGATGAACCAAACTTATCTTATCTGCGGCCTTGCAAAACACTACACTTCTCATGATGGGCACTGTGTCATGTAGGGGTAAGTCGGTTAATGCCGAACACACATTCATTGAAGCCAATAATAAGTCATGGTTACAAAACAAGGTTTGGTAAAGAATACCATCTCAATAAAAAGTGTAAGCAAAAACTCTAACTATACAAATTTTTCGTAAACTCAAACCAGTAGAAAAGGAAGTTATGATCAAAACAAAAAATGGCGTCGTTCGGGATTACCCGACACCCACGGGCTAATGCCCGAACGTTGTTTTTCCAATGGCAGCCCTTTGGGGGCAAAAATAGAAATTTTTGTTCTTGCAAAATAAGTTATGCTAAAATGTTATATGAAAAGCTCGATGAGCGTTTCAAATTATTAGATGAGATTGGACCACACTATATTGGTGTGACATGGAAAACGGGTTCGTTCGGATGACCCCAAACCAGGCGAAGGTGTAATCTCGTTCCTTTCATAAAATTCGTCATGGACGTGCCCACTGTTGTACATGATTTTACTTGTGAGGAACCAGTCCTGTTACAACTATTAAACCCCTTTTCTCTGCTCTTGTAGATTGTGATAGTCATCCAGGAAATATATGTTCTGAATATTCATTTTCACTAAAAAGTGTTTTTTGTAAATTCTCGCGAGGAATGTGCGAGATTTTCACAATATGGTCAGTTTACATTTGGATTAAGCCAAAAGGCAGCAGTAACACCATAGTGTGGTAAACACGGTCTCCTCCTTTCACAATATAGCGAAATCGCTGCGTTCGGGATTACCCCCCGTTCGGCATTACGACTTTCCCCTATACAGCATGTGAAAACTGTTGTACAAATGCCCGTAGTCTCGATTTCGAGGGGCTCCGAGTCAGACTATTCTGACCATTCACTTTGAATTTCGGTCATGTACATGATGTTTAGTTGTTATAGTTTTGCCAAGGTGGTTTTGCCTGTTTCGAAGTTAAGCAATCCCCTCATCCCCTCCTTGATGAAAATAGTGGTTTTGCCAGGCCTTTGCGCGGGGCGGTAATAAAGAGGTCTGTCGCTTCACAGTATTTACAAAGTACACCCTGTGTTTTTTACTGTGTGTTAGCCTTGATTGCTGTGTGTACTGTTATATAGCCTCCAGTTTTCTTGATAAACTTTTAAAAATATTATTTTCTCAATGTTATTTGAGAAAAGATTTCTCACAGGAAAAGCACTTGTTTACTATAAAAAGAGAGAAGAGAAAAAGGGAATACCCTAGTTGGTTTTGATAAGTGCAACCTGTTAGATCGATTGCACAATAGGGGAAGTGGGGAATTAACCCAAGAATGCTAAACTTAGAAAACTTGTTTATGTTTTGAGATTAAACACATTGTAAGATCAGGGGATTCCCCCACAAAGTTATATATATGAGTGATGTAATTTTTGAGGATTGTGTGAAATCTGATTGATGGGCACGGGTCAGGTTATGCATGAGGTGAGTGTTAATGATTATTGTATGAAAGGGGAATCTATCTGTGCGTAGTTGTTAAAATACTATCACTGGAAGGAAACTCCTGCCAGAAGTTAAGCAGGAGCTAAATTCTCGCGTCAGCAGTTGCAATCGGCTATACAGTGGGATAGCTAGGTGATTACAATAATGGGAGATTTAGTGCTTCACACATGTGCAGGATATATAATTCCATGGGAGCAGAGTTGCTGTACGTATTCTCTGTAGTCTTTGAAGGGGCCGAGAAAAGTGCTGGGAAATTCAAAATAAGGATTCCAAATGTGACAGATAGGAAATCGTGGTGATTCGCTTGGACTGATTATACTGTGGATTTATTATCGTCAGGACTTATGAACTGTGTCTGCTTGAAAACGGCGGGGACAAAGTTAAACTTCAGAGACTGAGAAGATTCCAATGGATATTACCCGAGGATTTATAGGCGTGACTTTGCATGCGTCAGTTTGAGTATTCGCTAATTGTGAGGACACAATCGTTGAACTGCAACGCGACATGTTGGACATCAGTGGACATCGTGTTTACAAAATTAAGTATTAACAGCAAATTGCCGTTTTGTAATTTTGGTTTTGGGACATACCAAATTCTTGAACCAAATCAAGTAACGATCATTAAAATGTTTATTATATATCATTTAGGATCATTTGTGCACAAGGCTCATTATTTGTGTTGGGAAGGTATTTCTGACTTAGGCGTACACGAGACGTATAACAGGAATTGGGCGGGCTTCGTCTTCCGGAGAATGAATGAGATAAAATTTGAAGCCTTATTGTTCAGAATTACACCAAAAAGTGGTTATAATATTGTTACACATTGTTGCACATTTTGGCATACACAATTTTGCATGTATTACATGTACTACCATTGTAGTTTGGTTCAAGTTAGTATATGTGTTGTAGAGTACAATCACAGTGGAGTTTGACCCAGAATGTGTTTTAGGGCAAATAAAATGGGAAGAAGTTTGATGAGCTGAAAAGCTCTGATGTGTTAATGAAACTAGCCATCATTTAGGACTCCTGAGGCAAAACATGCTATGAGGAAAGAAGCAAGTGATCAAAAATTAATTTGATTGAAAAATTTGTCAGGCAGATGTTGGGATAGTTAAATTTGGATAGGAAAACCAAAAAGTATTAAAACACTTAAAAAAAAAAAATGCATTCAAGTTAAAAAGAACTTGAAATTCCAAAAGGAATTGGAAATAAATTAAAAAGAGGAAATGGAACAGGAACAGAAGAAAAGGAAATTGATTAGAGAAAGAACAATTACAAATTGACGAAGGAAAAAGAATGGAAAAGGAAAAATTGGAAAATACAAACAAAGAAAATGCAACAAAAAAAGATGGAATTACAAAAGAAAATGGATATGCAAAAGAAAGGAGCTTGAAGATCAGGTTAGAGTTAGAAAAATTGAAACAACAGGCTAGCTCATCAGACTTTCCAAAAACCCTCTGGTTTTGATGAGGCGAAAAATATTAGCCTCCTGGTTCCAAAATTCAGGAACAATGAAGTAGACAAATACTTCTTACACTTTGCGAAAATGCCAAATAGATTGAAATGGCCCAAGGAGTCTTGGACCTTGTGCTGTCATGTCATTGGTAAAGCCCGGGAAATATATTCGGCCATGTCATAGATGACGAGGTTTCGTAAGCAGGCAGTGCTCAAGCATAGGAATTGGTGCCAGAAGCATATAGACAACAAATTACCGGTCTTGTCAGGAAAAAGGATATGACCAGGGACCCATGTTTGAATTTGCCCGTGTTGTAAACTAGGAACAAATGTTTGATCGCGGCTTCTCTCAAAAGAAGTCGGGCAAAATTTTGGCAATTAGGGAGTTGATGTTAGTTGAAGAGTTTCAAACAAGAGAAGATTTCAGTAGTTTCCCACAAGCATTTGCTTCCAATGGAGGTTTTTGTAAGGGGTACTGATGGGAATCGTAAGTGATGGAAACAATGCTAAATTGACAGTACGGATCACAAAATTGCATTTTAAAGAGTGTTCATCTAACGATTCACATGACAATCTGTACAAAAAATTCCAATTGGAAGCAATGCGTGTGGGAAAATATTGAAATCTTCTCTTAGTTCAAACAGTGTCTACATCAGATATCAAAACACATATGGATGAAAACAAAAAATTGACAGTTTACGGTGAAGCAGTCGTAAAGGCCCGACGATTATGCATTGACACAAAATTAAGTCAACGAGTAGGCCTAGCAAGAATTTACTAGTACAACAAAGAACAACAATAAGTTCGGGTTCTAATAAAGCGTCTCGTGGTAGCATCAGGAGGGGAAATCCCAGTCAGGTTCCCATGAAAAGGGGAGTAAAGAAAGTAAATGGTGCTAATCACAAACATGGGATGGGACCCAAATCACAGTTCAGTTCACATGCAATCACCGTAAAAAGGCCCAGGGGAACTTTACAAGGTCACCCGGTGTGGGAGATACATGGCTATCCACCCCAAAAGGAGGGAGCCGGGAGCCAAAAGTGAGTCAAAACCAACATAGGTTGTGCATTACTTTGGGTCAAAAGTTCATTCTTCTGATCAGAAACAAGAATCCACAAAGGAATTGACACAAAAAAGTAGGGGTATTGACTTTAGACTTTGTTTGGAGGGATTTGTGTCTACACTTTCAGGTGATAGTTTAGATTCCAAAACCCATAGAATCATGGAGGGACACGGGCTGCGCGCAGTCCATGAATATTGGAAGATGCACTTCCATATTGAATTGAGAGTTC
Organism: Ophioderma brevispina; assembly: GCA_023653785.1. Taxonomy (NCBI): domain Eukaryota; kingdom Metazoa; phylum Echinodermata; class Ophiuroidea; order Amphilepidida; family Ophiodermatidae; genus Ophioderma; species Ophioderma brevispina. The sequence continues at coordinate 16,943 of JAMKCH010077276.1, read as the reverse complement.
CACAGGAACTAGTTGCATGATTCAGGGATAGGTATGGAATGATTATGTCCCTCTTCAACAAAATGAATTGAAATCAGGACTTGGTTTCTGGAACTGTCACGATTGGTGTTAGGACAAGAACTCCAGTACAAGGGTATCCATGTTGTTAGGGAAGATTGGCAGGGGGGAAAGTACTCCCACATCCCATAGTTTCCCAGTTGCCCTGTACGTGGATAAATTTGATGAGGGAAATAGACATTGTTCAGCATGTGCAGAACTAGGTCTATGGACCAGAAAAGCATCGAACATGAAAAACAGTTGAGCAGGTGATGAGTTTCAAAATACTCACAACATATGGAGAGAGTCGAGGATGACCTGGTCCCAAATTTAGAGAGACTTTTCTCTCAAAATCTAGAGGGAATTTTAGGTAATCTTCCTCTTCAGGGAGACTAAATTCCCTATTAGTGAAAATCCAGCCCCTGGCACAAACCAAAAATGACAAGCTGAGTAAACAATGAAAAATCCAAGCGATGAGAATGATAGAGTTAGGGACTGTAAAGGAGAACCCTTTAAGCCACGACAGCTGGTAAATGAGCATACAACGACCCAGCACTTAGGCAATTAGGTGAGAGGGCATTGTCGACAACAGGAAGCCGAACGCAAATTCTGTATGTTTCTAACAAAACAAAATGGTGTCCTCATGAGAAAAGGGCGGCCAACGGATGCACTTGTAGATGAGGAATGGTAGGTCGTGCATCCAAATTGTAGTGCCAAAGGTATTTCTTTATACATAGGGAAGTCGGATGATAGGCATAGCCATGAGAGCCCCATGGCAGGACCTTAGGGGTTGTGGAAGAAAAACACATGCAGAATTAGGAGTCATAGTCATTTTTGGTGGCCTACACTCAGAAAAAAAGATTGTCGTCTGAGCTATTGTAAGAATTGTCCCACACATGTCAAAAAGTGGGCAAGCCCAATCAGAGAAAATTCCTACTGCTCCTTTGCAACCAATACCAGCATTTGATGAGCAATTTTAGTAGGTGTTAATAGATGCGTAGGACCAACTTCCAAAGACCAATCAGGAACTCATATTTACTGACCATACAGTGTGTGCTTCCACACCGATTCCTGAGGCTTTATACCCTTGAGAATGAGAAATATTAGGGCACAGATATAGTGAAAGCTCTAAAAAGTTTTTCACCCTAGTAGGACTTCCAAAATCATTCAGTCTGATCAAGGATCAAATTTCATGTCAGGTTCTGTTACACCCAGTATGGACAGTTAGGGAAATGTGTACCCTCAGGGTAAGCAAGTTCGTTCCAGTATATCCGAGGCACGCCACCAGAATCCCAGGGGGGCCTCGAAAGTAACTACAAACATTGAAACAATGGATCAAAACCTATTGTTTTGAATTTTGAGGGGCATTGGCGGAGGGGGAGTTCATCGCCTGTATTTGCAGAAGGGAGGCCTGTACAAGAGTATTCGGATTTAGCCAATTTGAGTTGTGTTGGTCACAAAGTTAGGGACCATTGAAACTACTGAAAGAAAATGGTTGTGTGGAAAATTCCTGATGTGAATTTGTTAGACTATGTGTCTCAATTCAGGAACACGGGCTCCAAAGAGACACTGAAATGCCAAACAAAATCTCACACAGAGTCAGGCAAAAAATGAAAACATGGTATGACAAAGAAGCGAGGAACAGAGTGTATTCAAACCAGGCACCAGAGTTTGGCACGTTTCCAATACAAGGGCATCCTTTTGCAACGCCAAGATTCTGGACCATATGAGATGAGAACAAAAGTGGAGGACCTTGACTATGTGATCAAAATACCAGGTAGACGTAAAAGGTCGAACAAATTATGTCACATAAAATATGCTCAAGAGTATAATGAAAGAGATGATAAAGTTAGGGCCTGCAGTGGGGTTTATCTAGCGTTAGTGAGAGTGTACAAATGATAACATCAAAAGAGTTCGAATTTGAACCCCCCCCCAGAAACCGCACTTGTAAAAACACAGAGCAAAATGATTATGGTGGTCAAAATTGCAAAAAAATTCTGACCTACTTGCCAATTTTAGACAAGAAACTAGGTCACCTACCACAAGGCAACAAGGTGAATTGAAAGAGTTAATTCATGAGTGGGAAAACATATTTTCCGATGTACCCCAGGAGACACATGACATAGAGGTAGGGGACTCTGAGAGGCCTTGTAAAGCAACATCCTTATGGGTGAATCCAATCAAGTAATGCCAAAATGATCAGGAAGGAATGAGGTGAAATACATGTTAGACAATGGACTAGTAGAGCAACAAGCAAATAGTGGAATGGAGTCCCAAGTATTCTGGTTCCCAACCTGATGGTTAATTTCCGTTTCCGGTTTGTCAGATTTTAGAAAAGTCAAACCTAGTTCCAAAACGACTCATATCCGATCCCACGGATTGATGATTGCATAGATAGAGTTGGAAAATGTCCAAATTTGTTAGCCAAATTGTGATTGTGAAGGGGTATTGGCAAAGTTCCCCTCACCTACCGGGCCAAAGAAAGTTCAGCCTTTTGTACGCCCCGTGGCCTATGATACCAAGACAAAAGATGGCATTTTCTCAAAATTCTGCGCAAACATTTCAGAGATTAGTGAACAGCGTCAGTCGCAGACATAGAAATTGTGAAGCCGAGTTGATGATCTCCTTGTGTACAGCTAGAAAACATGGGAAGAAAACATGAGACAGCTCCATCAGCTATTTGAGAAAATTATTCAGGCAGGTTTGACTGGAATTGGTTGACAAAGGATTTTGCCATGCAAATGCACATACTTAGGGCATCTTGTAGGACAAGGGCAAATTAGGTCAATCAATGCCAAAAGTTGAAGCACTTGAGAAATCACCCACACCACAAAGCAAAAGAGGATCTCATGAGATTCTTTAGGTGATGGTCCGGTATTACAGAAAATACTTGTCCAAATTTCTCAGGAAATTGCCGTGTCCGTGACCAACCTTCTGAAGAAAAATGCAAAATTTGTCTGGTCAGAGCTATGCAAAGCGTTTGAGAAAATCAAATTCTATATTTTGATTGATGAATGCGCCAGTTTTGATTGCGCCAGGGACTTTCCGAAAAACAATTCAAGTAGGCAGTTGATGCCAGTGATGTAGGCTGTGGTGGGTTCTCATGCAAGCAGATGAAAATGGATGTAGTCATCCTGAGGTTATTCTCAAAGAAGTTTGAAAACATCAGAAAAAACTACTCAACAGTTGAGAAAGAATGTCTTGCATTGATAATGTCATTGCAAAATTTTGAAAGTGTACTTGAGTACAACAGTGCAACCCAGTTCTAGGTACAAGGCATCACAATCCGTTACTTCATCCACAAGATGAAAACAGAAATCAGAAGACTTGTCAGGGGAGATTTACTCACAAGAATACAATTGGACATAAGACATATCAAAAGGAAAAGAACAATGTCTTGGCTGATCCTTGTCCAGAGCTGCCTAATTTTGTTTCAGAAATTTGATGTTATTACAAAATGTTATGTAATATAGACTGAAGGCAGCAATGCCAAGAAACATTATAATAAAATTTTTTTTTTTTTAAAAAACTGTGTTGTTAAAATTGTATGTAAAATTAACCACAAAGGTTTAAAGGTATAAAGACCAGATTTTGGAAAAGATTTTCATTTTTATTCAATTTCTTTTTTTTAAGGGGGGATGTTATATAGCCTCCATTTTTCTGATAACTTTTAAAAATATTAGTTTCTCAATTTTATTTGAGAAAAGATTCTCACAGGAAAAGCACTTGTTTACTATAAAAGAGAGAAAAGGGAATACCCCTAATTTGTTTTTGCAAGCTGGGGCACCTGTTTAGATTTGCACAATAGGGGAAAGTGGGGAAGCCCCAAGGATGCTAAACTTAAAAATTGTTTACGCTTTTGAGATCCCCCAAAACATTGTAAGATCGGGAATTCCCCCACAAAGTTATATCATATGAAGTGAGTAATTTAGATTGGAAATATGATTGGTGGTGCAAGGCATGTATGCATGAGGATGAATGTAATGATTATTGTAGAAAGGGAATCTATCTGTGAGTAGTTAAATACTATCACTGGAAGGCCTCGTCTGCCAGCAGTGAATCAGGAGCTAAGTCTAGAACGTTCCAGCAGTGCAATCAGCTATACAGTAGGATAGATAGTTTTATCTACAAGAATGGTAAGATTTTATTGGCTTCATCACATAGTGCCAGGATATATAATTCCATGTTGAGCAGAGTTGCTGGAATTATTCTACTGTCGTATTTGAAGCCAAAAGTGCTGGAATCAAAATAGGATTCCAAATTGTGGAAAGATAGAAATCGTGGTTGATTATCTTGGACTGATATACTGGGGATTATTGTCGTCAAGGGACTTATGTAACCTTGTCGTCTTGAACTGCTGGACAAAGTTAACTTGAGGAACGCGGAGATTCCTATGGAATATAAACTGAGGATTTCAAGCGTGACTTTGCATGCTGTCATTTTTGAAGTCTTCGCTGTGAGGAAAACGTTGAACGGCAACGCTACATTGGACATCAGTGGACATTCGTGTTTAACAAATTAAGTATAAATAAATTGCGTATATGTAATTGTTTTGGACATTACCAAATTCTGGAACAATCAAGTAAAGATATTAAACTGTTTATGAAATAATTTTAGATAATTTGCTGCACAAGGGCTCATTTATTTGTGTTTGAAGGATTCTGACCTTAGGCGGTACACGAGAGTCATAACGAATGCAAACGCGAGAGCTGTTGCTTGGATGGAATTTCGAAGTGCACTAGTGCACCATTCAGTAATCTCAACGTCCGCCAAATTTTGCAAAATAGTTTATTTGCGTCATTGATGAAAAACCGCGTGTTGTTTAATTATGCCAAGCAAATTTTTAAAAAAATATCAGAAGCAAACATTATCATAGGTTTAATGTTAATTACAAGTACATAAAAATAAACATTTGCGAAGGAAAACAAAAATATCCAACAGAATGGAGGATAAAATCAAATTAATTGTTGAATATCGGACTGCAAATTGAAATTAAATGGTTACGATGGCGAATCCCTGTCTGGTACCGTCGATTTATAACTCGTCGGAGTTAATGGAAGAACGAAATAGGGGTAGGGGATTCAATGAGGGTCGGTATTTTTAAACCTGTCAGGACTATAGATTGTCAATAGCTTTCAATGCTGTGACACGCGTGTCTATAAGAGCTTCGCTTCGCGCTCGCTTAATATTGGTGTAAGCTTTTGTATAGCCATCCCGGGATAGCCAATTAGTACGAAAGATAGCACCTAAAATGCTTAATTCCAATGAATCGATTTTTCGTTTTTCATTGCAGTAAACCTTATGACTTATAACCGTGCCAGATCGTGCCATAGGTAGCGTGTTATAACGAAAATCAGGATCTGGAATTTAATAACAAAGTACAAGTGATTTAGGATTTCGATTTGAGCTGTTATTGCACACATATGGCTATCCATTCAGATCATTGAGGGGAAATATTACACTATAATAGAGCTACAGAAAACAATACAACTCTCCACCAAGGAAAGGGAGGAAAGTAGGATTAGAAGGGTTTAGTTCGTCAGGGGGAAGTGGGTAGTAAAACCATTTATCACTCTAAAGCTGTTTGTTTCTAGCTGCTGGGAAAAATCTTCAAAAAATTGAACTGGGAAAACAAAGGACTCAACATGGAGCTAAACTCAACCATCTTCGCTTTGCAGACGACATAGTTATCATCTTAAGTGAGCAGTTTGAGATGGGAGGAGATGCTGTCGGAGCTTGATTGTGAGAGCATGAGTTGGCCTAAATGACTTGGTCTCGAAAAAACAAAAGGCCATTGTCAACAGCTTTGCTTAATCATACAAAATAATAATGGAACGAAACATTTGGAACAAGTTTCAAATAGATTATCTGAGGCGGAATTAGGCCGATGGTGATCAAACAAAGAAACGACCCAGGAAATCAAAGTAAGAACGCAAGCAGGATGGATAGCATTCAGCACTCAATCAAATCTACATTAACAGACAAAAACATACCCAACTGTCTTAAAACGAAACTCTTCACCGTGCATACTACCAGCCATGACATGGTCGTGAAACATGGTCATAGGAATAAGAAAAATAGAAGAAAAAAATCCAAACTAAACAGAGAAGTAAGGGGATGCATGGAAAGAACGATACTTGGATACACCAGGAGAGATAGGAAAACCACCAGATGGGTAGAGATCAACATAGTAAACGAATGGCCGTAACAACAGCAAAAAGAACAAAATGGAGATGGGCCGACATCAGGTAAGAATTTATTCTGATATTATGGAGCCCGCTGACAACAGATTGCATCCCTATTTTGGAAAGAGAAAAGAGGAGACCCCCATTCCAAGATGTAGAGATGGCGTCATCATACAGGAAACCCCAGACTGCATGGTCTAACAGACGAACCGATATAATTGGCCTTTTCAAGTTGGGAGAGGGCCTTTGCCCACGTTGTGATGATGTGGGCTGAAGAAGTAGAGAAGAGATTTCCACAGTGATTAGTACTCGACAATGATTATGTATATGCAAAAAACACGACTGTTTTGAAATTGAGTGCGCCCTCATGGAAATCTCTGAGTCAGCAATGAACACACGTTATTTAAGAGCGCCCCAATTTTCCAAAAAATTGTGAAATTTTTGCACCGTTGCTTGTTAACTGGCTAGGTAAAAATAGACCTGTGAATGATAAAGCTCGAACACATCACAAAAGAAGGAATTTTGTAATTAGGATAATTAAAATGGGTGGGGGTGGTAACGATTTGTCATCCATTATACATGCATCGGTCCCACGTTTTTAGCAACGTGTCTTTTAACTTTGCAACAGGTGGGTCTTTGTTCAAAAAAATGAAACCATAAAACAAAGTTAAAAAATGAAAAAAAAAAGACCAGCAAGTCGTCATCACTGTGGAGAGGCAAGATGATCGTGCTGGGCGGGGGGGGGGGGGGGGGGGGGTGGGGGGGGCGGAGTAAAGGTACCAATTTAAAATTAAGCTCACGCGATTTATTATTTTTATACAATTTCTGATATTGATCTAGTCTGACTTTGGAGTTTTGTTTCGACCAAGAAGTCAATCCCCCAATGACATGAATCTGAATCAGAGGATATTAGCTAAAGCGTCACCGGGATCATCTTCACAACTGCATTGAGGAAAGAATTATACACAAAATTTTCACAACCTGGTTTACCTGGTTGTAAACTAGAATGTGGGTCGGCAGGAACAATAGTCGGCTCCATCCAGATGTCTATATCTCCTGCCACACTTAGGTTTTCCCAGTTAATAATTTCGTACTTGTGTAATTGATTTTAATAAAACAGACAATTGAATTTCGTCCTAAAAATGTGAATCGCGAGAAACCAAACCGATGAACTTTTTCAATAACTGATGTTCATTTTTGTGTCTTGGTATTTCAGTATTGTTGTGTCATTGAATTCGTAAATCGTTGACACAATTTCGTCCCTCGTGGCGATGCACTACTGAATAGAAAAAGCAATTAGTCTTTTATATGATTTACAGAATCTTGCCTTCATATTCGTCGGTAATAATTAAATGAATAAAGTGTTTATTTCATGTTGGTTCTCACCTTATAACCCCTAATCCAATTATCATGATTAATATTCCTATAAAAGCAACCCATAAGAAAAAGGCGGCGGATGAGGTTCCACTAAGCTTATTTGAATAAACTTCTATCATCCGGGTGGTCATAAAGGGTAGAATTCCGCCATTGATTAACGGTAAGTTCATAAAAAAATAAAGTTAAAACAAAAGATAAACATGCATATTTTTTTTTCACGATTCACCAGTCCTTCTTTTTAGCTAATTGACAATGTTTTGTTGCCTTATCTAACCATGTAAAATGCAACTTATTTTCGGTAAATGCAGTCGAAAAGACTAAAAAAGATAAGGCAGAAATTAGCACGTTTTTGAAGATACATTGAGAAAAAAAAAATCAAAAGAACCAGGTTTAAATTTTAATAAAATTTTTTTTAAAACGTTTTTAAATGAAAACATTTCATGTCAGAAAATCAATGAAAACGACGAAATTGCTTTTTTATACGCCGGTCTTGATATTGACGGACGAATTCGACGAGAAATTGGACGAAAATCAATGACACAAAGTTTGAAATACATGACGCAACATAAATAATATCGTTACCGAAAAATTAACTTGGTTTTGCGTTTCTCTCCGCGATTGCAACGAGTTTTTTTTAGGACGAATGCAATCGTCTGTTTTAGTAAAATCAATTAAAAAAAAGTGCGAATTAACTGGAAAAAACCTATATTATTCTGTTTGTGCCCCTTCTTGTGACCTAATAGTTCCTGAAATATACTCTTACCATGACAAACAAACTCATTTTGGTATTAAGCAAATAAAATATCCATCCTTGTCTAAGAACTTTCATGAGAATATTTTTGGGAATGGATGTTGGGCGAATTTAGTCAAATACAGTGTGAAAGTGAAATCAAAGTGAATGTAATTCTGTTTTTCCATATTTTGATAATCTATAATTAATTTTTTAGAAATTTTGCAAATTGTTACCTAAGACCACATTTGTTGAAAATTCTGGGCAAAATTGTTTACCCAAAAACTAATTGCCATCGAACAATCATTCCTTCATACGTCATGGCCGGTCGATTGTGTTGTCAGAATCGTTGTAGTAGGGATAAGTGGGTAATTGGGCCACTTTTGCATTTTGTTTCATTCTGCTCAGAGAATATAGTAAGGAGTACTCAGTGTTACAAATTGAAACCATGTGTATGTTTACTTGACTAAGGTAACACCCATTGTGACAATATTTTCATTATCGTCAGTGAAAGTGCCACCAAAATATTTTTTAAATGGCTTGCTTACACCCAGGGGTGGGGATAAGTTGAGCCATCCATAGAAATGCACAATTGTGTGTCTAGCATAATGGGACACAATTTGTGACTAAAATTTTGCCTAGCGTTCAGTGAAAGTGCCAAAAATATTTTTTAAAACTGGCTGACTTACCCAGGGGTGGGGTAAGTTGAGCCATCCATAGAAATGCACAATAATGGTGTCATAGCATGAAATGGATTTTACTTTTTTTCGAATTTTCTTGTTTCAAGTATTTTTGCCACAAAAATGTTTGATCTTAGTGAAAGTTTGTCTAAAGTTGAAAATAAAAAATTGTTGATGTGATTCTACTTGGACATTTTTGGGAGATGCAAAAAACTGTGACACATTTTCCTATACTTAACCTTACCCCCCATCCCAAATGCTCAATTTACTCAAAAAGTCAAAGACTCCTTTAAACGCTAAACTTGTTACAGTTACAATCAGTTTTATAAAACTTTATGCACGATAAAAAAAAGAGTGGACACTTAGAGCTTTCGTCCTTGTAGTGGGAATTTATGACAAAATCATTTTTTTACAGAAAAATGCCAAAAAATGACTTTTAGTGCAAACTTTCTAATTGTATGTGCAAGTGATTCCGATCTTACACTGAGAAACCTGTGTTATGCAATGTACTAATAAATAGCATGTAAAGTTTTTGGCATTAAGGTCTTTCTAGAGGGGGTGGCTAATAGACCCTGTTGCTCAACTTACCCTCTCTCCCCTACAGCAGTAGTATGGCTTTATTCCGTTTTAAAACCATTGATTCACAAACAAAAGCACTTTCTTTTTGTTTTATTACTGTTACTTGTTTGGTGGTTGGTTTGAGGCAAAATAAATATGGTCCACAAACCCTTCTACACAAAAGCTTAGACTATTACATCTAGATACAATGTAATTGCAAAGATTGGAATAGTTTACCAGATTCAACAGAAAGCATACAGCCAAGAATCATTTGTCAACAATGGAAACGGGATCAGACCAAGACCCAGAAAAGGCGGAAATGACACTCAATACCTGACAGCACACAGCCGTTGAGATTGGGCGAGCCGGGAAGGACGGCAAGCAAATATTTAAGATGGGTTTGGGGAAAAAAATTTAGCAGAGATTTGAAAGGAAACACACACAAACAGAGACAATAACAAAACAAAAACATGGAAACCACAAAGGAAACTCTACACTACATCAAAGGAACACCACACACACCCGCAACCAACAAACAAAAGTCAAGTTGTTGAAAAAAAAGAAAAAAAAAAAAAAAAAAACAAAACAAAGAGTTTGAAGAAGAAGTCAAGTAGGGCCTAAATCCCAAATTTGCATGAAGGAATCAACCAAGGTTCAAGGTCCCAACTTTTTGAAAGACATATTTAATTTTCCTTGCTTTCAGCAATTTTGTTGCCATGTTCCTTTTAATTTTGCACCATTTCAGAAAGGCAGCAACAAAATTGGGGTCAGTCCTTCGGAATTATTTACCTGCACTGTGTGATGTAACAACCTTCCCACAGAACAAAAGAAAAAAAGAAAAGAACTACAGATATACTGATTGAAGTTTCAAGAACGCCAAACATTTTTTCAAAATTGGAGAAAATAAAAGACAGAAGTAATTAAAAAACATAATTCATCCCAAGATTGGGGACCTTTTAACATCACAAAATGAATGAAAAAATTGATTATTGGAAAATCATTACAAAGTAACAATTGGGAGAATCAGCCCTGGCAATTTATAAAGACAAATTGGTTAGTGCAAATGATCTGTGAAAAAAATTGAAATAAAAAGAACCGTATCGTAATTGGGTTTCCATGGTACATTTAAAATAGCAATATGTTAATACTCGGACCCAATCCAAGGCATCCAGGACATCCAAAGTATCAGAGGTAATCTCCGGATATGCCGAAGGTTCATTATTCCGAAGGTTCGTTATCCGAAGGTTCTAATTTCCGATCTTAAAAGGGGGTTTTTTTTTTGTTTCGTTAGTTCGAATCTTGTGAAAAGGGGTCCGCTATTCGAATCTTAAAAAGGGGTAGCTATTCCGAATCCTAAAAAGGGTTGAATTCCGAATATCCAAAAAGGGTTAGTAATTCCGAATATTGGAAAGGTTCGGTATTCGAAACCAAATACGTGTTCGTTATTCCGAATTTCAAAGAGGTTCGCTATTCCGATTTTTTCACATTGGATCAATTTGGAAAAGGAAAGAACATGGAAAATATGCACCACTATTTATAGTTCGTATTTTTTTTTATTTTCACATTTTGAAAAAACCCAAACAAAGTTCCGTTTTTTTGGTGGTGATGATAGCAATCGGACTTCGCACATTGTAATGTGGTAATAGATTGGGTGGCATATAGGTATGATTAGATAACATCAAAATCCGGCCCCCCCATTTTCCATTTTCGATAATAACTTGCAAACCCAGAAAAGTTGGAAGAAAATACAATAAAAAAATATGTAAAGCATAGTTTTACGGGCACATAGATGCTAATGAAAGTCATTATTTGAGATTTCAAACCTGACAAGTACCCAAACCAAGATGGTCAATATGTCTAACAGTGTATGTTTTAAGGCACAAAGAATCTGATAATTGATAGTTGAAATTGATACTGAATTGAAATGAATTTACTAATAAATAGGGGTGCTTATTTCGGCTTTAAGTATCCAATAATTCATCATGTTCATTGCAAAATTGAAAAACAAAATTCGGAATAGCGAACCCCTTTGGAAATTCGGAATAACGAACACCACGGTATTTGGTTTCGGAATACCGAACCTTTTTCAATATTCGGAAATATAACGAACCTTTGGATTAGGAATTGCGAAACCCTATTTAAGATTCGAATAGCGAACCATTTTTAAGATTCGGAATATCGAACCCTTTTTAAAAAATTCGGAAATAGTGGAACCCCTTTTAGATTCGGATAGCGAACCCTATTTCGGAATACCGAACCTTTTAAGGATTCCCGGAAAAGCGAATGCTTTAAACGAACCTCGGAGTTACCGGACCTTCGGAAAACTGAACTTCGGATAACGTGAGGACCCCAAAGGGATCAACCCATTTGTTTTCAACATCACATTGGCATGGGGTCCAAGACATGGAATAGACAGTTTGAGGACTTTAGCTTGTTAACTAAAGAAGTCGTAAGTTTATTAAAAATGTTACCTGCATATTTTTGCGGAGGATTCTGAAACCAATCAACACAAAGCCTTTATCAAAATTTATTTTCTCCTGTCAGTGATGGAATATCAAATTCAACTACCAACATTTCAAATGTGTTTCACCACAAATTATAACCAATGAACAGATCAGAAATATTATTAATCCCCTTTTCATCCCAAACGGGTAGAAAAAGAATTTCTTTGATTTTCAGCACTGTATAAAAAAAATACTGTAAAATTTTACAGTAAAATACTGGCAGCAATTCTGCCAACAAAATTTACCGTTAAAATTTTACAGTATTACTGTAAAATTCAAGGTAATCAAACCGATTTAAAAAATAGTATAGTGGTGAATATTACGAGATTGTGAATGTGTGGAGATAAAAAGCACTGGCCGAACACCCAACTTAGTAGGCCTATCCACAATTTTACATTGAACTATACTGTAAAATTAAGTTGTTGTAAAATGTATTACATCAAAACTGTAAAATATACAGTAAATTTGAATGAAAACCTGTAAAAATTATATTTTACAGGGGGTTTTGTTGCCGAAATTGCTTGCCAGTAGTTTCCTGTTAAAATTTACAGTATTTTCCCTGTATATTTTAGTATACTTAATGTATAAGTGAAAAATTCATGTAGTGTATAATGATGGTGTTACTCATTATTTCGAAAATAAGTCGTCACTTTTAGATTGTCATGATAGCCTGGAAAATTGGACATCAAATTTACAGCTTTTCTTGTATTTCAAATGACGCCAAATAATGTTTCATTTTAAAGATTTTTAAGTATTTTCTGTAAAATGCGCTGTAATTTTTTACAGTGGACGAACATTTTTATTCCACCAAAGTTGATCTTGAAGATGGAAACTCAGACCAAAACATAAATTCTTTAATCTTATTCTGCTAAAATACATATTATAGTTTCAACAAGCTGACAATTAGAAAGGGTATTTCAAAACACAATTAGGAGCCTTCAGACCTCAGCAAGATTGTCCCATCTGGGGGTGGAAGTTTTCCAAGACAGAAAGCTCTATTTTTTCCAAAAAACAAGAATAATCTGGATCAAGCATGAGTTAACCCAAAAAATTTTGTTGCCTGACGAAAAAAGGAGAGGATCAACAATCCTCAAAACCCGCCATGTTCATAATAATTACATAGAATGTCCCTCTTGACTCTATCATTCCCCCATTCCAAATGAATTTATAAAAAAAAAAAGGTGGCTTCATTTTTGAAAAAAGTATTGGGAATATTAATGCAAGAACAGAAAAAAAGATAAAGGCAGCTGATGGTAAACAGCAACGATGAATAAACAGTGATATTCCACCATGATAGACAATTCCTGTGTTTGCCAACAATAAGAGTCTGCTCATATGATTCAGTTTAGGAATAAAATTAAGTCCATAAAGGGAGTTAGTGTTGTGGACGTAACATTGAAAGAAAAATGAATACCCAGAGTCTTAAAAGTTATTTGACCTCCATTTAAGACCTTTTATCTTTGAAAGGGAGAAATTAGACCCCTTAAACTACCAAGTGAATACAGCTTCAGACGTAGACCACAAAAATTAATTGCAACCCGGAGAAAATGAGGCAAACTTATCAAGAGTATTAAAAGAGCTGAAAGGATCCTAAAGCCCCATGTAAAAACATGTGGTATCATCAGCCAGTAAGTTAATCTTTTTTCCACATCCTCCACCTACCCTTTCATGTCATCATTACAAACGGATTGATGAAATACAAGGAATCTTCGATCGCAAAAAAGGCAAACAAAGCCTTTCTTCCAAATCGGTTTGCATATCCGTGTGTATTAGGTAAGATTCAGACTAAGTGCAAATAGAAAGGTTCATGGTTCGAGTTCCCGCGAAACCTTTATTTTAATCAGTCTCAATATTTATCTGAGATCTGATATTAATTCCAGTTTTATAGAGTAGAGAATTTAACAACTATAAAATCGGCGTGCAGTTTGTCGCTGCATACCATATCGCCCAACACTTACATGGAGGAATTCCGGGATGAGTCGCAGTGGGATTGTCGGTCATGAATCGCCTATGCCAGGCAGTGGAATTCAGGAATAACAATGGAATTTATACGACACCAAGATTAGCTTAGGGATATTTCGGTATACAAGCCGTTAAAGACAGCAAAAGGGGGCTTTTCATTGGAGTTGAAGGAGGACAGACGTGATTTCAGCCGTGCTCTGCATTTCTTTTCTCCAATCCTTTAGTTTTAGCCACGGGGTAGTGCTCAGGTCTGCCAAGCCGTTATAGTTTTTATTTTGTAGTTTCTTTATGAATAATTGGGTGTTTTGTGGTGGTCTTTTAATTTATTCTTTTTCTATGTTTGTAGGAGGCTCGACGGCCATGCCGTTTATACTTTGTGTAGCTCCGTGCTCTATGATGCCAAATGGCATTGTTCAAGGTCGAGGTCGTTGCCGGGGTGGGTTGATCGAGAAACTCTATCCGTAAACTGGCGCCAGTGCATTTACGGTTAGCTTTTGATATTTCGAACAATGCGGTGGATGACAGGACCCGGGTAGCCATGATCACACAAACTTATGTTCAAGAATATTTTTTTCTTGAAATTGTTTGCATTGAATAGACAATCTGTAACTAACAAAGAGGGGTCATTCAGTCTGTTAGGATCATGTATTTGTGAAGTTATAAGCAAAAATGTGGTCCCCGAATGGCCACAATTTTTTGTGCCCGATGTTGCCGGGACATATATGTCTTTACGTAATGCAAGACCAATATGCACCATGTAGGGCTATTTTCCGGGCCATTAACAAAAATGCGCCAAATACTCATTGAATTTGACTTGCAGTACATGATAATAAGGTATCCAAAGAAAATGAACCGCTTCTTAAAATCCTTTCATGTTCATGTTTGGGGGGGGTTAATTTTCAAGTTTTCATGATTTTCCTATTGTGATACACAGTTAAGACAGCTCCTTTTGTCACACTTGGATGAAGTGTGCCATCGTGTGACCGTAAAAACCTGTTGTATTATGGGCTTACCCTGGGACTGCTTGGCGGCGCCAGGGAGTGGCATGGGGGGGTGCAATTGCCCCACAAAATTTTTTTCTTTGACCCCCCCCAGTTTTGCCCCCTCTGGTCGAAAGAAAAAATGAGGATTAGGCAAAAAATTCAGTAGTTGGGGCCAAAAATCAGCGATTTTGGACAAAATGGTTGCAAATTCCAAATTTTTCATTTATTTGCCCCCCCCAAGAATTTCATTCTTTGCCCCCCCCCCCCTAAGATGTCACTTTGCCCCCCGTTTGCCCCTAAGAAAAAGAGGTCTGGTGCCGCCACTGGGGACTGGTACTGGGTGGTAGCGTGACACGTCAAGCCCGACACGACACATTACCCAATATCATGAATATGAGGATGTCTAGTCAGGCAACTAGGACTAGCGGTGAGTGTAATTTTACATTCTACCTTTACCTTCTGGGACCTTCTGTTTGGAGTAGGTATGTGGTTGAGTTCACTTGACTGGTCTACGAGCTGGGCCTGCCATGTCTAAAATCATGTTGTTTGGTTTGATATAAAGTACATTGCAAAATTAACAGATTGTGAAAGAAGCTGTGTACTTGCCTACTGCACAATTTATAGAAAAATATGTGCTGTTGACTTAAAAACTTATCATATTAGTATTATTTATGAGCTGTGGGGATATCCCTTCGACGGGAATAACCTGACATACATTTTGATGTGCCAGGATACCTGACTTAATCGCCGTCATAATTTCTGAAACAATGGCATACGCGCGTCTGTGATTGCCCGTAGTAGGGGATTCCCGTTGTCAAGCGTTCGTTACACACACTTCCGGGTGTTTACGGCGGCGAGAGTAGCCCAGATTTTGTTTCAGAATTCTGACGAAGAGTTAGTTGCAGAGCAGATTGAGAGTATGCAAATGGATTATATTAACCACAAGGACTACAGGAATGTGGACAGGGCCTGTTCATGGACTGGCTTTCTTGTTAGAGGTTCATTTCTTCATACAAATCCCAAAATGCAAGGTAGTAGCCCTATATGCGTACACTAATAGTCCAGTCAAAATGGATTTGACCAAACAAATTGCAACAAAAATCCGCTTTGTGTTCAGTTAACTTGGAACTACTAACCAAAACAACATATCAAAAGTTTACCAAAATCCGGAGTAGTGGGAAACAGTGCCTAATTGGCATGAAATTCAAAATGGCCGCCATTTAACACAATTTTGCTTAAACTTGGGATCTAAGATGGTAGAAACTTCAGGTTGGTACATATACCTATGTTTTTGGGGTCAAAGAATTAAATTATAATTTAAAAATCGATGTTTTTTTGTTTTTTGAATTTTTAATTTGCAATCTAAATTCAAAATGGCGGCTATTTTGAAACCATTTTGTATATATTCTTCGGCGATCTTGAAATGACCAAAGCTTACTTCTTGGTGTCTATCCCCATATTATTGGAGTCAGTATTCAAATTTTACAGTGATTTGTAATGTTGTGTCATTATCATGTCTAATTTGCATTAAAATTCAAAATGGCAGCCATGCACTTTAAACCTTTCAACTGTCAAAAATATCAGTATGTAGCCAGTTGGAGCGGCTCATTTGCAATGTTTATACCCAATTTGCAAGTTCAATGAGCAAGCTGATAAATATTAGTAACAATAAGGCATTTTGTCACATCATCATCTTTGCATTAAACTTAGAAATGGTTGCCGTAACTACATGACCTATATCTCAAAGTCTGGGGAATTTGCATAATGTGAAAAAAAAGTCAAAACATTGGACAAAAGGATTCAGGCCCTAAATCTCTAATCATAGGAATTTGAATTTTTAAGATTATATGGCACTCCCATCATTTTAATTGATGACTTCTAGTTGGCCAATAACAGGTACACTGCCTGCTGTTTCAAGCTAGATGTTT
>JAMKCH010077267.1:0-19352 GCA_023653785.1 Ophioderma brevispina | reverse complement strand
CTTTTTTGCACACAATATGTTGGGACAGGTCGACAAAATAGGCATAATCATACAAAATAACTAAATGTATATGTTTAGGGACACACATCTGCAACAAGAAAAACTTAAAGTTGCTCGGTAATAACAACTACCACAATACCATCAAGAACTGAAAACGTGAACCCAAATGGTTTATACGCGTTCACGTAACATGACGCATGCAAAACAGCAAATCTGGCAATAATTGCTTTATTTGGTCACAATTTAAATAATTCATCTTTGTTCTGGTGACTTTGATGCACTCTCAGTAGCTACCAAAATAATTTTGACAAATTCTACTATTAAATGTCTAAAAACTGGAATTGTTTTGAAATTCGACTTAACCAAAGAACCGTGTCTAATGTCCATCAACAGGCAGGTTTTCTATCATTACCTCGGAAAAGACACGTGCGTATGTCTACAACTTTGTCCAATTTCTTGCAACACCCAAAGGTGATCATACATGAATCACTGTATCTAGTAGTGATACTCTTGATGATACAGAGCCATGTCACACTTTGTGTCCCTAACTGATTTGGAATGACTATATATATATATTATATATATATAAGAAATGAAACATGTTGTTCTTAGTCCTATGAAAGTTTGATTTTATTTATTTCTTACAAGCGTGTTTCGAAGTCAACCAAAAATTAAGGTTGCCCTTGTCAGAGATATGGCATGATTTGTTATGCGGGTGTTCAATGAATTGCGCTCGCGGATTTGGCGACGCATAAAAGATCCTGCTATGTCGCGCAGAGTACAACGCGCACAAAGCAAGTGAAAGTGGCCCAGGCAGGCCGGTGCCGCGCGACGGGCGTCGATGGAATCCTTATATGCACCGCAATGGTGCGTCAGAGTCCACCCGCATCCGTGGTCGCGCGGCGGGTCCGCCCGAAGTCAGCTCCCCCAAGCAAGCCTCGCGCGCAGAGTCTAAACGCACAATGTATGCGAAAGAGCCTGGCGCCGGCCAACGCCGCGCGATGGCCTGCGGTCAACTAGGTAAGCACCACAATGGCGCGCCCAGAGCCTCACCTGCTATCCACCGCCCGACGTCGCCCTACTCCAGTTGCATTAAGCACGCTCCGAGCGCAGAGAACGATGCGCACAAAGACATGAAAACCCAGCTCCGGCCGACGCGCCGAGGACAGCAATAGGACTTCTAGACGCACCATAAGTTTGCGGAGCGGCGATGCTGTGCCTACAAGAAAGCTGGTTGAATGATGATAAGATTAGTAAGATTAGTTTTCTACCGAGTTTTAAATTTGGCCGCATGTTGGCATGCGCTGTTAGCTCCGTACGTTGTTGAGGGGCCATCTGCGGTTTGCATTATAATATAGAAATTTTCCACATTACACAGGTTGCATTCTTTGTGTATTGAGTATGTTCTGCGGCGGCCTCAGATTTCCCATTTCATGTCGTATTAAGTCTGTTCTTAAAGGGATAGCAGCGATCATGCGAGCGAAGATCTAAAAATGGAATGCATGTTTTAACTTTACATCATCAGGGATATAAGTGTATTGTACAATCCATGTTACTGCTTTAATGTAGAAAACAAACCAACCAAATAGTGAAAAAACGAGGGATTTGAGCGAAATTTGTCTACCGTGTCCCCAACCCGACAGCCACGACGGCGTCTCAAAATCTGCACTCAACAGCTGATTGTGGTTTACACTAGAACAGAATGAACAAACTCCAATAATGTTTGGTGATTGTATTGATATGGGGGTTTTGTAAATATCACGCGGGATAGGGAAATCTGTGATATTAACCGGGAAGGAAAGGTTTTTTTGTATCTCAAGTCTGAATTAGAAACTTTACTAGAAATTAAGAATCAGATAAAAAGTACGGCCTTGTCTTTAATACACGGATTCAAGCCAACCACTTGCAGGTTATGTTCGCATTCCATGCCAGTAACAAAATAGAAAAAATATGAATTTTGATGATTTTTGATGTGTCGGAATCAGCAAATCGCTGCGAAATCCCTTTAAGTGAACCAGATTTGTACTTTGATAGTAAGTCTGCGTGTGGTATTTGTCAGTCTGGTTTTTTCGGGTACAAGGATTGTCGATGGTTCCACGTATCGTGTTTGATGCGGGTGCTGAAAGGGCGACTATGTTCTTCGCGTTTGTGTTGGTTGTACTGTGCTGGTACACTATGTGGGATGTTGGCAACTTCGTTCAAGGGGCAATTGGGTTTCACTCTGCAGTTGCATGGTTTTGTCTCGGTGTATCGCTTGCTTGCTGGCGATCTTCTGTTTGTGGCCATCAATTGTCCGGCTTTCATATTCGGCATCAACAGGTATGATAGTTTAAGCGTATTTCGGTTTAGAATATCTTTCGTACACATGTCCTTTGGGAAACTCTTGTCGACAATTTTTGAATTTTTTGCCTACAATTGTTTTGACCGTTAGGGTCGAATGGTGGGTTTGGTACCAGGTTTTTTTTCCTTTTTCTTGACTTGTTGTGGCTTGTTGCTCTTGTTGTCTTCGTTTGTCTGGTTTCGGGTTGTATTCTAGCTTGTGGTCGTAACCGCTTTTTTGTAGCGCTTCTTGTAGACGCTGGTAGACTTGTTAAACTCCTTCTGTTCAATGAGACATCGGAGATCGGCGGTTGATGCCTTTGGGTATTGCTTTGATTACATTCTTGGGTGGTTAGCTTTTGGCATTGACTTAGATGGGTACATACCCGGCTTGAGTTTCTCTGTAATCGATGGGTAAAAGTTTACAATATCAAAGCATATAAATTTTGCTTGATTGCCTTGGTATGGCATTGAAACCATGGGAGTACGCGTTGGTATGCTCCAAAATTTACAACTAGTTGACTCTGCCTCCCTTTCGCTCACTATCCCTCTGTGATTTGGTTTGCTTGATTTTACCTATTTTCCGACTTACATGGGTTTATGAGGCGGCAAGACGGGTTTGTTTGCGAAGTTTGGCTTGTGGTCTTTTAACGTGATGAATTATTCACGTTCGGCAATGGTGCGATACGGTCGTGAGTTCCAGTTTTTCACATTTTTTGCTTCATTGTTGGATTTGGTCCGACTTTAATGGGTCCATCGCATTTTTTGTATGATTTTTGGATGTTTTTCTCCACCAGGAGCCGGTGCCAGGCTCTTTCGCATGCATTGTGCG
The DNA here is from genome assembly GCA_023653785.1 of Ophioderma brevispina. Classification (NCBI taxonomy): domain Eukaryota; kingdom Metazoa; phylum Echinodermata; class Ophiuroidea; order Amphilepidida; family Ophiodermatidae; genus Ophioderma; species Ophioderma brevispina. The sequence continues at coordinate 16,201 of JAMKCH010077267.1, read as the reverse complement.
TTATACTCTGCGAGCGAGGCGTGCTTGGGGGGGGCTGACTTCGGGCGGCGCCGCGCGCCCGGATGCGGTGGACTCGAGCGCACCATTGCGGTGCGTTAGGAGTTCATCGCTTCCCGTCGCGCGGCACCGGCCTTGTTGTGGTTTGAATGATGATAAGATAGTTGCTACAGAGTTTTAATTTGGCCGAATGCTGCCAATGGCTTTGTTAGCTCCGTACGTGTTGTTGAGCTGGCCATATGCGTTTGCAATAATATAGAACTTTCCAAATACACAGGTTGCTTTCTTTGTGGTGGTATTTGCGTATGTTCGCGCGCGGCTAAGATTTCCAATTCAGTTCTGATCTAATTCTTTGTCCTTAAGGGATATATTCCCTTAGCCAGCGATATGCGAGAATATATAAAACATGTGGAAATGCATGTTTTTTAACTTATAAATAGATCGGGATACCTCTGTTTTGTTGCACTTTTTTTTCTCCAGGCACCCCATTATGTCGTTTTGTCTGTTTAAAACCCACTGTTCCCCACCCAGATAATGACTAGACCCCGTAATGTCTGCTTTCAGTAGAAACAACACCAAATAGTGAAAAAAGAGGTAATTTGAGGGGAAATTGTCATACGTGTCCCACACAATAGACACACTAGCGACGGCTCCAGTCGTCTCAAAAATCTGCACTAAACAGCTGATTGTGGTTACACCTATATAGTACAGATATAACAAAAACTTCAATAATGTGTGTGGATGTATTGATCATGGTGTACAATCACGCGGGAAAGGGGGGAAAATCGGGCTATCCCCGGAGAAGGAAAAGAGGTTTTTTTTTGATCTAAAGTCTGGAATGTAGATAGCAAGTACAGAAATTACAGAATAGAGAAAAATACTGCCTTGCTTTAAACACGGATTAAAGCCAACCACTTGCGGTTATGTTCGCATATCCATGCCAAGAGACAAAATATTTTAAAAATATGAATTTGATGATTTTTGATGTTTCGGATCAGGAAATGTGCTCAATCCCTTAAGTGACCAGATGTACTTTGATAGTTCAGTCTGGTTCGGTTGTCAGTCTGGTTTCGGGACAAAGGATGTCGAAAGTGGTTTCCAGTATATAGGTTGAGCTGATGGTGAGTTTGGGGTGATTGAAAGGCCGACGTAGTGGTTGATTGGTTGGGTTGGTTGTTAATGTTGCTTGTACAACTATGTGGGTGGCTTGGCACTTCCGTTCCAGGGGCGGGCAATGGGTTTCACTCTGAGGTGCATGGTTTTGTTCCGTGTATGCGCTTGACTTGCTGGCGATCTTCTTGTGTGGCCCGTCAATTGTCGCTTTCAATATTCGGCATGCCAACAGTATGATGAAAGTTTTTTTAAGCTTATTCTGTGAGACATATCTTTCCGTAGCACATGTTTCCCTTGGGGGGAAACTCTTGTCGACAATTTTAGGAATCTGTTTGCCGACTTTGTTTTGCGACGTAGGTCGAAATGGTGGGTTGTTTGTACAAGGTATGTTCCTTTTGCTTGACTTGTTGTGCATTGTGCTCGTTGTTGTCTTCGTTTGCTGAGGTTTCGGTTGTATTTAGCTTGTGGTCGTAACCGTTTTTTGTATCGCTTCTTGGTAGACGCTGGTAGACTTGTTGAACTCCTCTCTGTTCAAGGAGAAATCGGAGAGTCGGCGGTTTGTGATTGTTGATGCAGTTGGGTTATGCTTGATGACATTTCGATGGGTGGTTGCTGTTGGCTTGACGTAGATCGGTACATTACCCGGCCTTGCTTGAGTTTCTCTTAATCGATGGGGTAAAAAGTTTTACAAATCAAAAGCATATAAAATGTTCTGTTTTGATTTGCTGGATGGCATTTGAAACATTGGAGTAGGCCGTTTGTTATGCGCCACAGTTTACACTAGTATGACTCGAATACTTTCGATACTATACCTCTGTGATTTTGTTCGTATTTTACCGATTTCCGACTTAATGGGTTTATGAGGCGGGCAAGACGGGTTTGTTTGCGAAGTTTGGCTTGTGGTCTTTTCAAAGTTGATTGAATGAGTCACGTTCGGCCAATTGGTGTCGTTAAGGTAGTAGAAGTTCCAGTTAGGTTTGTCAGCAATTTTTTTGCTCATTGTTGATTTGGTTCGACTGATGGGCATGCATTTTTTGTGTATGATTTTGGATGTTTTTCTCCACCAGGAGCCGGTGCCAGGCTCGTTCGCATGCTGGTGTTTATATACTCTGCGCGCGAGGCGTGCTGGGGGGGGGTAGTGTGATTCGGGCGGCGTGCGCGGACCGGATTCGGTGGGACTGGAGCGCACCATGCGTGCGGGGTAGGAGTTATCGTGACCGTCGCGCACAGAGGAACAGGCCTGCGATGGGAACTTTCACCTGTTTGTGCGGTTGTACTCTGCGCGACATAGCAGGATCTTTCATGCGTCGCACAAATCCACGAGCGCAATTCATTGATTGAACGCCTCATCTCTCCTCTGAATAACACATATGCCATTCTTGCCGAGAGGCAACCTTTTTGGTGACATTCGAAACAAGCTTGTAAAGTAGAAATAACATAAAAATCACAAACTTCATGGGAATAAGAACAACGTGTTTTCATTTCTGCATTACTACGTCCTGTAAAACAGTGCGAGCACTTTCAAGGGAATTACATGTGATACCAGAACAAAAATTACTATATATTAAGGCGGTCCCAAAAAAAAATGTTCACTCGGAACAAGGATGTTGGAAATAAGTAAAGTACGATGGGTATCTGTTGGTATGCTTTTAAAGCTAACTAAATAAGTTTTCTGCCCGTTATGTTAATTTCATGCGATGTGTAGATACAAAAGATATGCTTCGTCACAAAGGAGAGTACAAAATTGGATGGGTTCCGATTTGCAGTGGTTACATTTGATAAGATGGGTGAAACATGATTTCAAAATACTCAAAAGTGGGTTTAAATCCAAATGGGTCTATTGTGTTATTGATTGGTATTGAAGCTTATTTAAGAGATGACAATCCATTTTGAACGTCATTATCAGCATACAGTGTGATTATGTCTTTTGATCAGCAATACTATGTATTTTTCAAATGTTAAGTATCACATTTCATTAGCAGAGGGTTAGTAGCCCTATCAATCGCTCAAAAATAAACCATGGCATGTTAAACCAAACCAAATTAAATACCAAACAATCTTGTCTATATGACCCTCAAAAATTTTTGAGGTTGAAAAATATTTATTTTCTCAATATTTTAGTTTTGAGAAAAAGATTCTCACGGAAGGAAACGAAAAAAAAGTATTTGTTTAATATTAAAGAGAGAAAAGGGGATTCCCTAGAGCTGTTTATGCAGGCTGCTGACCTGTTTAGATTAGATGCACAATAGGGGAAGGAGGGGATTTCCCAAGAGTCAAAACCTTAGTAAACGAGTCCGCTTGTTTATGCTTTAACAGATCCCCCAAAACATTGCAAGATCTGAGGAATTCCCCCCACAAAAGTATATATATTGAAGTGATGTAATTTAGATTGTGGAAATCTGATTTGATGGTGCAAAAGGTTCATGTTTAGCATGAAATGATGAATGATTAGTGTTAGAAAAAGGGGAATATATCTGTGAGTAGTTAATACTATTCACTGGAAGGACTCTATGCCAGCATCCACTAGTATAAAACAAGTAGCTAGAAGATAGCTAGTTTTAATCTGCATTGAGGAGCAGGACCGGTAAATGTGCCAGGATATATAATCCATTGGGTGGCAGAGTGCTTTTGTGTGGTAATTATTCTACTGTCGTATTGTGAAGGCGAAAGTGATGGGAATCAAAAGTAGGATTCCAAATTGTGACAGATAGAAAGGTGTGGTGATATCTGGACTGATATAAGTGGGATTATTATAGTCGAGGGGGGGACTTCTTAATTTAACCTTGTGTCTTCGAAAACGTGGACAGATACCTTTCAGGACTGAGAAGAAGATTCCCTTGGAATCTAATACCTGAGGAATTTTGGTATGAACTTGTGCGCTGTCATTTGAAGTCTTCGCTTTGTATTTGTGACGGACAATCATCGTTGAACGAACGCTTGTGGAGTTTAATGGACATTCTTGTTTTCCAATTAAGTAACTGTATCTTAAAATATGAGTGTGATTTTATGTAAAGTTGTTTTGGATACCAAATTCTTGAACCATTAACAAATCATTAAAAATCTGGTTTATTATATAAAATTCAGATCCAGTGGTGCACAAGGCTCGTTTATTAGGGTTTGAAAGGGATTTCTGACCTTAGCCGCCTACGAGACGTCATAACAGAATTGGGGGGCTCGTCCTTGGGAATTGAATTGAGATAAAGTTGAGCCTTAATTGTTCAGAATTTATACAAACCAAAAAGTGCTATAATATTGTAAACATTGTGAACATTTTTGGCTACAAAATTTGTTGTGTATTACATGCATACATAGGAGGTTGGTTCAAGTAGTATATTGTGTTGAGAGTACAATCACAATGGTGTTCTGATGATCCCCAGACGTGTTCAAGGCAAAATAACTTGGAGAAGTTGATGAGTGGGAAAGCCTGAGTTAATGAAACTAGCCAAACATTTAGGAACTTGAGGCAAACATGCTATGAGAAAGCAAAGTCAATCAAATAGTTTGATTGAAAAAATTTGTCCAGGAAGCTGTTTGGGATAGTTCATTTTGGAAAAAAAGATCGAAAGGGTTCTGGAACAGGGTACTGGTGATGCCGTCAAGTTGAAGGAGCTTGAAATTCAAAAAGAATAGAATTGAGAAAAAATAGAGATGGAACAGAAAGAAAAGGAAATTGATTAGAAACAGAAAAATTGCAAATTCAACAAAAAGAAAAGGAAATTTGCAGATGCCAAAACTGAAATAAGACAAAAAGAGATGGAATTGCAATTGAAAAAGAAAAAGAATTGGAAAGGAAAAAATGCCAAAGAGGATGAAACAAAAAAGAGCTTGAAGCTCCGTTAGAGTTAGAAAAAAATGAAACAAACCGGTAGCTCGTCAGATATTCCAAGCCCTCTGGTTTTGAGGCGTGCGAAAAAATAGTCGCTGGTCCAAAAGTTCAGGAACCCCCCCCAAGAAGTAGACAATACTTCTTACACTATGAGAAAATTGCTAATAGCTTTGAAATGAATGGCCAAAGGAGTCTTGCCTTGTTACTACAGTCCGTGTTCATTGATAAAGCCCGAGAAATATATTTCGGCCATGTCATTAGACAGATGTAGTGATTATGATGAGGTTAAGGTAAGCAGGCAGTGCTCAAAGGCATATGAATTGGTAAAGAGGCAATAAGACAAAATTCAGGTCTGGCAGAAAAAGGATGACCCGACCCATGTGAATGTGCCCGTGTAAAGGAACAAATGTTTGTTCGCTGGCTTCTCTCAAAAGATAGAGTCGGTGCAAATTTTTGGTCAACTTAGGGTTGATGTAGTTTGCAGAGTCAAACGGTGTCTACATCAGATATAAAAACACATCGGGATGAAAACAAATTGGACAGTTTGCGTGAAGCAGCTGTGTTAAAGGCGACGATTATGCATTGACACCCAAATTAAGGGATACTAGTAGACCTAGCCAGGAATTTAGTCAATTATAGGTACAACAAAGTACAAACAATAAGTCGGGGGTTCTAACAAAGAGTCTCATGGTAGCAATCAGGAAGGGAAATCCCAGTAAGGTTCCAATGAAAAGGGGAGAAAAGCAAAGTAATGGTGCTATGCTATCAGAAACATGGATGGGACCAAAATCACAGTTCACATGCAATCACTGTAAGAAGCAAGGACATAAAAGGTCACGGTTGTTGGGGGAGATCATGGCTATCCACCCAAAATGGAGAAAAGCCAAAAAGTGAGTCCAAACCCATAGTTGTTGCAGTTACTTTGAGTCAAAAGTTCATTCTTCTGTTCAGAAACAAGAAAATCCCCAAAAAGGGAATTGACACAGAAAAAAGATCGGAAGAGCTTTAACCTTGGTTTTGGAGAGTGTGTCACTTTAGGTGATAGTTTAGATCCAAAACCCATTAGACTCATGCGGGACACGGCTGCGCGTCAGTCATTGATCTTGGAAGATGCACTTCCATTTGATATGAGGAGTTCCAAAGGAACTAGTGCAGTGATTCAGGGGATAGGTATGGATTGTATTAGTGATCCCTCTACACAAAATGAATTTGAAATTCAGACTTGGTTTCTGGAACTGTCAAAATTGGTGTAGACAAAGAACTACCCAAGTTAAGAGGGATCCATGTTGTTAGGGATATGATTTGGCAGGCAGGGGGGAAAGTACTTCCAGAGCCATTAGTTCCAGCGGGGCCATGTCAGTGGATAAATTTTTGATGAGGGAGAAAATAGACATTTTCCAGCACGAGCAGTAACTAGGGCAATGACCCGAAAAGCCTCGCAGGAAAACAGTGAGCAGGTGCTGAGTCAAAATACTCACACTTATAGGAAGAGCGTTGAGTATGACTTGGTCCCAAATTTAGAGGATTGAGGATACTTTCTCTAAAAATTAAGAGGAATTTGGAGGTCTAATTCCCTATCAGGGAGACTCTAAATCCACTGTAGTGAAAATCCAGCCTCAGAGCACAAACTAAAGTGAAAAGCTGGTAAACAAAAAAATCCAGCCGCTGAGAATGATAGAGTAGGGATGTAAAGGAGACCCTGAAGCCATGACAAGCTGGAATGAGCAGCCCAACGACCCAGCACTTAGGAAATTAGGTGAGAGGGATTGTCGCAACACGGAAGACGAGCAAATTCATGTATGTTTCTACAAACAAAATGGTGTACTCATGAGAAAAATGGCGGCCACCGATGCACTTGTAGATGAGGAATGGAATGGTCGTGCATAAAATTGTAGTGCCAAAGGTCTTATCATAGGGAAGTGATAGGCAGAAGAGCCCAATGATAGTCCCAGGGCAGGACACTTAGGTGTGAGAAAAAAACATGACAGATATTAGGTAGTATTAGGAGTCAGTTTTGTGCTACACTCAGAAAACGGATGTGTCTCTGAGATTGTCAGACTTGTAAAAGTCAAATGGTGGGCAAGCCCATCAGAAAAATTCCCTACTGCTCTCCTTGCAACCAATACCGCATGTGATTGAGCCATTTATAGGGTGTTAATAGATTGCGGTAGGACCACTTCCAAAGACAAGTAGGAATCAGTATTTATGACCATCCTGTGTGCTTCCACAAGATTCTCTGAGGCTATACATTGGGAATATTAAGGGCACAGAATATAGTGAAAGCTCTAACAAAGTTTTTAACCATAGTAGGCCTTCCCAAAATCAATTCAGTTGATTCAAGGATCAAAGTCATGCAGGTTTGTCCAACAAGCTGACCAGTTGGCATTTCCCAGAGTACAGTTCTTCGGCATACCACCCAGAATCCCAGCGGGCCCAGAAGGTACCACCAAATTGAAAACATGATCAATAAACCTATGTTAATTTGAGAGGGATTGGGGACTGAGGGAGTTCATCTCCTTGATTTGCTACCAGGGGGCTGTACAAAGAGTCATTAGGATTTAGTCCATTTGAGTGGGGGTTTGGTCACAAGGTTAGGGGACCATTGAAGTATGAAAGAAAAGGGGTTGTGTGGAAAGATCCTGATGTGAATTTGTTGAATATGTTTTGGGTTCCTCAATTCAGAAAAAGGCTCCAAAGAGCCAATGAAAATGCCCCAAACAAAATCTAAAAACAGAGCAGGCAAAAAATGAAAAACATGGTTATGGGACAAAGAGGCATAGGGACACGAGTTATTCAAAGCCAGGTGAATTCAAGTTTTGGCACTTTCCAATACAAGGGCCTCCTTTGCAAGCCAAGTCTTTGGACCATTGAGATGGAGAACAACGTGGGATACCTTGACTATGTGATTAAAAACACCAGGTAGACGAAAAAGTCGACAATAATGTCACATAAATATGCGCAAAGAGTATAATGAAAGAGAGAGAAGGTTAAGCATGGCTGTGTTGTATAATGTCATCTAGAGTTAGTGACGAGTGTACAAATGATGACATAACAGAGCGAAAACTGACAAAAACAGCATGTAAAACAGAACATGATATGTGTCTTCAAATTGCAAAATTCTGAAATTACGGCCAAATTTAGACAAGAAACTAGGTCCTCTCCCACAAAGCAAACAGGTGAATTGAAAGAGTTAATTCGGGTGGGAAAATATATTTCCTGAGTTGTACCTAGTGAGCACATGTCATAACCCATGACATTGACGTAGGGGACTCGGAGCCTTTGTAAAGAACATCCTTATAGGGTGAATCCAACTCAAGTTGCAACGTATCAGAAATGAGGTGAAATAAATGTTAGACAATGGAATAGAGACAAGCAATAGTGAATGGAGTTCTCCATGTATCTGGTTCCCAAACTGATGGTTCATTCCGTTTGTCACAGATTTTCGTTAAAGTCAACCTCTGTTCCAAACCGATCATATCCGACCCATGGATTAATGATTGCATAGATAGAGTTGGAACCAATGCCAAATTTGTTAGCAAATTGAGATTTGTGACAGGGTATTGGCAAGTTCCCCTCCCTGACCGTGCCAAAGAAATTTCAGCTTTTTGTACGCCCGATGGCCTATACCCATGACTAAAGAATGGCATTGGTCTCAAAATTCTTCTGAACATTTCAGGAGATTAGTGAACCGAGTAGTGGCAGACAGAGAAAATTGTGAAGCCTGGTCGAATCTCCTGGGTAAGTGAAAACATGGGAAGAACACATGTGCGAAAGCCAAAAAATCAGCTATTTGAGAAATTATCTCAGCCAGGGTTTACTGTGACTGTAATTCTGGTGAAAAGTGAATTTTTGCCATTGCAAATGTCACATACTTAGGGCACACGCACTGGTGTAGGCAAGGACAAATTAGGCAATCACTGCAAAAGTGAAGACAATTGAGAAATCCCCAACCACAAAGCAAAAGAGGATCGCATGAGATTCTTGGTATGGTCGGGTATTACACAGAAAAATACGGTCCAAATTTCTCAGAAATTGCATGTATTTTTGAAAGTTTCACATTTTTAAAAAAAAACGCAAAAATTGTCTGGTCAGAGCATGCCAAAAAGCGTTTTTGAGAAACTAAGTCGGATTTTGATGCATGCGCCGTTTGCATGCGCCAGGACTTTCAGAAACAATTCATGTTGGCAGTTGATGCCAGTGATCTAGGCTGTGTGTGGTGGGAGTTCTCATGCAAAGCATGAAAATGTATGGAGATCATCCTGTATGGTATTATTCTAAGAAGTTTGACAAACATCAGAAAAGAAAACACTACAAAAATTGAGGAAAGAATGCCTTGCATTGCTACAGTCATGCAAAATTTTGAAGTGTACTGAGTACAACAGTACAACAGTTCTAGTGTACACGGATCATAATCCGTTGACATTCACCATCGAAGATGAAAAACCAGAAAGATCAGAAGAATTGTCATGTGGGAGTTTAATCTACAGAATACCATGACATAAGGAACATATCAAAGGAAAAGAATGTCTTGGCAGATGCCTTATACAGAGCTGCCTAAATTTTGTTTCGAAATTTGATTCGTATAACAACTTTATGTAATATAGGCTGAAGGCGCATGCAAGAACAATTATAATAAAAAGTGGAACTTGGCACTGTTGTAAACTGTATTGTAAATTAAAACCCCAAATGGTAAAGGTATAAAAGCCAGATTGTGGAAAAATTTCATTTATTCAAATGTTCTTTTTTAAGGGGAGGAGGATGTTTATTGACCCTCAAAAAAAGTTTGATAAAATATTATTTTATAATTTTTATTTAAGAAAAAGATTACTCACGGGAAAAGTATTTTGTTTACTATTTAAAAGAGAGAGGAAAAGGGGAGGGATTCCCTAGATGTTGTTTATTGCAGGCATTGAATCTGTTAGATTGCCCCACAATAGGGGAAGTGGGGAATCCCCAAGATTTGTAAACTGTAAAACTGAGTCAGCTTGTTTATGCTTAAAAAGATCAAAACATGCAAGATCTGGGAAGGAATTCCCCCAACAAAGTTATATATATGAAGTGTTGTAATTTAGATTGTGAAATCTGATTTGATGGTGCAAGGTCATGTTTTATGCATGAGAATGATTGTAATGCTTTTGTGAGAAGGGGATCTATCGGTGAGTAGGTAAATCTATCCTGGAAGGGAACTGTCTGCCAGCAATCCACTAGTATTAACCAAACCGTAGTCAGAAAGATAGCTAGTTTTACTTGCCTTGAGGAGCCAGAATGTAAAGTGCCAGAATATAATTCCATGTGAGCGAGTTTGCTTGTAATTATCGCTGGTCGTATTTGAAGCCGAAAGTGCTGGAATTCCAAAGTAGGATTCCAAATTGTGACAGATAGAAAACTCGGTGGTTGATTATCTTGGACTGATATACTGTGGACTTTTCTTAATCGTCGATTTGGGACTTAATTTAAACCTGTCAGTCTTGAATGTGGAGACAGAGTACTTCAGGACTGATTAAGATTCCCTTGGAATATAATACCCGAGGAATTTTGTATTAACTTGTGCGCTGTCCTCAATTTTGAAGTATTCGCTGTAAGGACATATAATTTGTTTGATTGAAACTCAAGTTCTTGTGGAGATTAATGGACTTCTTGTTTACAATTAAGTATAAATGTATCTTAAATGTGAAGTGTGATTTTTTAAAGTTCGTTGTGGGACATACTCCAAATTCTTGAACCAAGTACAAATCATTAAAATCTGGATATATATAAAATTAGATCATTGTGCACAAGGCTCTGTTAAGTTGTTGAAAGTATTTGACCTTAGCGCCTCGCGACGTATAACACATCAGACACTCATTTATTGGATTCCCAAAGAAAAATTCTTGATTATAGAAGGCAGAATAAACAACCAAAAAACACGAAAGTGGTAAACAAAAATAAGAAGAAAAAACTTCTAATCATAAGGCCTACATGGTTCTAATAAAAGCTAGGCAGAATTGGAAATAAATTACACCAGTGCGACCATGCAGATCTCGGACCAGAGGAATAGCAAGAACTCAAGCCAAGTTATCTTTTTAGCATGAGCAGTTTGTGCGTAGAGATACAACGATGAACATTTGGTAAAACACGGTGGCTGGAATCCGCGAGGGCTTTCTTAAATAGAAAAAAAACACTGTAATCTATTGATTTCTTTTAAGAGGAAAGGAAGGTGTTGTGCATGACGCCAAGTGTATTCATGGTGCATCATGCATTCCAAGTGTTAAGGCAGAAATCTCGAACAAGTGGACTTTGCCCTCTCATAATTGATGAGCATATCTTTTGTTTACGTATCGGAATGGGAATGAATGAATGTCATATTGAAGCTTATTTTATTGGCTTTAAATAGATACAAACAAAAGACAAATTTGGTACTGTCTTTATCAAATGTCGTCGTTTCGAGTGGGAAAAATTTTTTTGGGACAGCCCTATATCTATTATATATATATTTTATATCAATACACAATGCAATTAGGTAGCAGAGCTTATCCTATGGGAGCTTTAAGATGCCGTTACGGTGCTTGCAGCCAGTTCCCCGGACTTGCTGATAGGCTTCCCTTTGTGATAAGTACACACCCAGCGTTAGCCAAGTTCGTGGCCTTTTATGGCTTCTGGGTTTGTCACTCTCAGGTGTCAATGGCATGTGGAGATGCTGGTGGTGTGTTTAATGCAACTTTGCCTCCATTTTCTAGATTGCTGATTACTGTTGCCCTCTAAAATGTGGTAATTCGCTGAGAACAAGAGAATCCTCCCCCGCCGCTCGTGTTGTGGTTTTGTACCTTGTACGATTTGGCTTCAAGTTACACAACTCCCAGCAATCAATAAAAAAATATGTACATACTTCATGAGAAGTTAGCCTAAAATGGTTCAGTGCTCCCAATCTCAAGCGGTAATTTAACTTACTCAATACATTGCTGTGTGTTTCAACTTCTTAGTCAGAAATATCACAAGAAATTCTTGATAAAAAATCAGAAGAGTCTTAGTAAAACACTTCTTTCCCCTCTCAGACCTCCAGTCATCTCCTGACCAGTCAAAAAATGATACAAAAACTTTCTAAATGAAACCTTCTGATTGGTTTAAAAGTCCCTGGTAACTAATGATGTCAAAAGCCATTCCAGGTCCGCGGACTGGTTAAGGTTCCCCAGAGATGATGATGTCAAAATCCCATTGGCTTTTATGCATCCCTCTGATTGGAAATAGCATCTTTTGCACTTTGATGGTCAAAAGGCCCTTGGCTTTTTTTTTTCTCAGCCTTTTTGATTGGCTCGCATCCCCTGCAGTTTGCCGGTCAAACTCAAATGAAGGGCAACAAAGCAATTTATGAGGTTTACACGCGTACTAATTATTCCTAATAAACACTGAATATTCATGAAATACCATTGTGAAATATTTGTAAACATGGCTCCTAATGTAAATAAACCGCACATGTAAGACAAAGGTTTTGATTGGAAAGGTGTGATGTTTTAGGTTATAAAAATAACAGGGTATATTTTGTTAAAAAGGAAGGTATAAAGGCGGCCGTTACAAATGAATTTTGTGAAGACCGGTGGCTTGCTCCAGCCTATAATTCTTCCGAGAAATCATGAATAACCATGTGATATGTGAAGAAGGCTGTAAATAAATAATTTGTACATCAAAAGTCAAGGGGCCGACAGGTGCGTATGTAAAAAGGGGACTTTTGACTGAAATTTCCCAGTACCCAAGGTTGCCAAATTTTAATCCTAGCCTCGGTGAAAACCGGTTTCGTTGCAATGTAACATGTAAATGTTTATGAAATTTCCTGAATTTTAGGAAATGGAGAAATTTCGGCACTTATTTCTGCATAGCCAATTTCGTGGCCCTTTATGCCTGGCTCACTTCTAGCAATCTTAACCATTTTATCGTTTTCTGAGCGTATGTGATTTATGATGTGCATCTTGAATTGGCTTTCATCATTTTCATCTTCTGTGATGAACTTTATTGTTTTTGGCTTTGTTGGAAGTTCTTTTTTGCATGACGTTACATGTTTGTAGGCTGTTGTAGAGAGAATGAAGACTGCACCCTGTGCACCACACAGTCTTCCCTTTGCCCTTTTTGTTTAGCTTTTGATTCCTCCTCCGTATCAGCTCTTTGCCTTCTTTCACAAGCTTCGTGTTCATGCGAAGCATTGCTTCGTTCCTAATTTTAACTACTTCCTCTTCTCTTTTCGTTGGGCTTAGCGACATAACCTCCTTTAGAAATGCATTGCAGCTTGAATAGCGTTTTGGTTGACATTTAGCCCTGCTCTTTTAAAAACTTAATGACATTTTGTGAGACACACTATATAATCCGCTAAAAATCTAACATTCCATTGCACGTCTGCTCTATTTGTTGGCAACATGGCCGCTCCCATCAACCCAGCGAGAACAAAAAGCAAAACATAGCGTGATGATCTCCTTTAAGTTACTTACTCTGTCTCTTGGATTAGCTTTGAAAAGAATTGATCTATTTGATGGTAGTAACGCCAGGTAACTGGTTTTGTACCCCTGCAGATCCACTCTTCAGAGCTGTAGCTTCTTTCTTTTTCTGCTTATATGTCTCCACTTTTCCTTAAATGTGGGACCAGCTACATTAAAACAAAGGTAGGGTAAATAAAAGGTAGTGATATGCCACTGGGAAAAAACAAAGCAAAGCAAATGAGAGAAAAAAGTGTTTTGTAGTTATTTTCTGAGTTTTTCGTAATTTGAAAATGAGAAAGTTAAAAAGTTCACGTTCCACGGGAAAGTAGTGTAGGAATATGGCGAAATGAGCTTTCAGGTTTGAGAACGGACTGAAAAAGTGAGGTTTTTGTTCATGCAACTATATAGCGCGAAAACCCGGGGTGGGGGGGGGAGGGGCACTTGTATATGAAAGTGACGTACGTGCTCCTACCAACCCTTAATATCAAGAGCTATCGGTGACAGATTTCTTGCAAAAGGATAAAATCCTCCTCTTCGATGTACAAAATACAGGATGGACCAGAACAATAATGTTTTGAGGGGGTTGAGGCAGATCCTAAAATCTGGGAAATTTTTCTTTCCCCCAAACCCCCCAAACCGCTATTGGGTGTGAGGATTTAAAAAAGGGGGTATGGAGGACAGATGGTAATAAAAAAAGGGGGGATTTTTTCGCCGATTTTTTTTGTAATGTCAGACTTTAAATGTGCTTATTTTCATACCAAAAAAATTAAAATCGGACAAGCCGTTAATGGTTTAATTAGTGAGGGTCCCATACCCCCCGGCACTAACGGAAGTCAGCTGAGAATATTTTTAAAAATCAAAGCACCAAAGCAATTTTTTTTTGCCGATATATCTTCATACATGCATAAAAGTCAACAATTATTAAGGTTCGTTCATACTATGAATAACTAACCCTTTATGTGCTGAAAACAAACAATTCATCGTGGACGTTGGTAAACTGTTACTGTACAAAGTCTATGGGAAAATGATGTGTATTTTGTAACACCCGTTAAATATATGTTTTTGGTTAAATATATGTAATTTGGGTCTTCTAGAGTAGATATCAACATAAAAATAAGTTTTCAAAAAGTTTGATGTAAGCGCAAGGCTCATTTGAATTTTCTGCCTTTTTGCCCAATTTTCGCGTGTTTTAAAAACCATGTTTTGACTTTTATAGTTGACTCAGAGTTTTCCACAGGAGGTCGCCCTCAATTTTCAAACAAATTGTGTTTGTTACATGTACATAATGCTTACAAGTCCATATACTAATCATTGTGTGAAATAACTAAGCTCAAATTGAAGTCCTTCATATAGAAAATCACAACTTTGTTATAAAATTCCGGATCCAGAATTTTTGTTTAATATACACAGTCTCCTATGGCACTGGTATACTGCACATAAATGTTTACTGCATGAAAACGAAAATCTAATTTATCTCTAACTTTGGAATTAAGCATTTCAGGCGACTACCTTTAGTTCTGTTTGACTATTTTTAATTCATAAAAAAAATAATATTTCAAAATCTCTGAGTCAGCCTTTAATTTGCAGCCCAAATAACAAATTTCATTTTTTATTGCTGATTTGGGGATGCCTTATGATCCTTCACATGCGGTATAAATTTCGTACAAAAATTCCCTTGGGAAAGTGGTTGGGGACACCCCCCCCCCCTTGGGCACTAAATGGGAGTGAAAACCCCGTGGTCACTTACAGAGACATGAGGAGATTACATGCATCATGATCCTGCATATCCTCCGGGCATATACTAACCACTATCTCCTCTCAGACCCGACAAACCAGACCACATCACAAAAAATATGAAATATTGTTTAACGGTTTTACTCTAGCATGGTACAGTCCACCCCCCGCCCTTTTACAAACCACTTGATACACATCGCATACATCTTAACCACTGGCAATACTACCCCTCATGGGTGCGAACACCCAAACTCAAGCCATCGTGGCCACGGTGAAGATCAAAGTCCCAAAACGTGACCCTGAGATAGGCGAAAAAACCGGAGATCAAAACCTGTTACATCAGGAAGCCACTCCGGAAAATTCCTATCCGACCCCCTAAGGCGATCGAGCAATCTGGATCTAACGAGCAAGCTCCAGGGTCACAAAAGTTATTTTGCAAAATGTTTATACTAGGGATGACCATAACCTCTATTAAATAACATTACTACACTGGGTCCCCTCGGAAAAAAGAATTGCGTGACGTGGTGACTGCGAACTGACACAACAGTACGAACCACCAACACCTCACATACCACTACTCGCATCCCTGCACCCCTACTTGCACTAACACATGCCCACTATAGCCCAGGTTACCCACTTACAATGAGATAGCAATTCTCTTTTTATGCACATGCCAAGAGAGAATTTGTAAATCTCATCTCAGACCCGACAAACCAGACAAATCACACAAACAATATGAATATTGTTTTAACGGTTTACTCTAGCATGGTAGCAGTCACCCACGCCTTTACAAACCACTTGATAAACATCGGGCGGCACACAGTGAAATGGGGGAAAATGGGCAAAGTGGAATGTAAACCCAAAACAACCAAAAATACAGAATAACTTTAGTTTGTTTTTTTTTTTTTTTAATATAGGAACTTAAAGCTTCATGGCTCTGGATACAGAGAGTTGTTGCTATAGAACTTTAATGTACATGTCCTTTGAGCTGAAGAATTTCAACCTCCTGACGAGTAATGCATCTTTCATTGACGGAACTAGCAGAAGCAGCTTCAGATGCGCCTCTCTTCTCTCAAACTATTTGTACCGA
>JAMKCH010077266.1:0-46068 GCA_023653785.1 Ophioderma brevispina | reverse complement strand
GGGCATAGTGTTTAGCCAGCAGAGCATTTAAAATTTTTTAACCGAATTGTATGAAAAATATGCAAATAAGCTAATTAAAATTCATTAATATGCAAATAATGCAGTCAAAAGCTACACATAAAATTGTGGCACCTCGCTATCATCCTATCAAGTTTGAAGTAAATCGGGCATAGCGTTTAGCCTGCAGAGCATTTTTAAAAAGGTTAACCAAGTCATACGGACGGACATACGGACACACAGAATTTGGACTAGTATGTGCCTCCATGAACATTCGTTCAGGCGACACAAAACCTTGCATATTATAGTATGTTTGATGGTAATTTCTAACAAATGACAGCTATTGCAGTGTCAACCTTCTTGCATTCACATCACGATTTCTCTTCACTAACCATTCGCCCACAATCCTACCAGTGACCAAGAAGCAAGCGGAGGGCATTTTGAAGCAATCCCACAATGCATTGCAATGTGCATATACTGTACTGTACAAAACACATGTCAGTACTTAGGGATAAAAAGTGTTCAAAAAGTTAGAAGATCACAAAACATTTCATGATCAGGCTAAAAATTCCCAAAAAAAATAATGCTTTGAGGGCTAAAATTAGTGTAAAAGTTAGGGTTTTTATAATGTTAAGAATAGGATTTTGGTGGGATCACATGACCCTATAGAGGTAAAATTTCCCCACACTGTTTTTTTTTTTTTTTTTTTTGGCGTGAGGGAAGAAAAACATTTCGTCGCAGTGTTGAGAAAACAACAGTATAGTAACAACGACAATCGTAATGCGATGGTTAACAGATGCATAGTCATGCTTAGTCATTCATATTACCATGCACCTAAACCCTTAAGACAAAATTTTAATTGACAACACGGACCTTAAACATGGCAAAGCGGACCTTCAACATCATAAAGCGGACCTTTGTCATTTTTGAGGGGTGCATCGCACCCCCTGCACCCCCCTGGCTACGGCCCTGGTCATACGGACGGACATACGGACACACAGAATTTGGACTAGTATGTGCCTCCATGAACATTCGTTCAGGCGACACAAAACCTTGCATATTATAGTATGTTTGATGGTAATTTCTGACAAATGACAGCTATTGCAGTGTCAACCTTCTTGCATTCACATCACGATTTCTCTTCACTACCCATTCACCCACAATCCTACCAGTGACCAAGAAGCAATCCCACAATGCATTGCAATGTGCATATACTGTACTGTACAAAACACATGTCAGTACTTAGGGATAAAAAGTGTTCAAAAAGTTAGAAGATCACAAAACATTTCATGATCAGGCTAAAAATTCCCAAAAGAACTAATGCTTTGAGGGCTAAAATTAGTGTAAAAGTTAGGGTTTTTATAATGTTAAGAATAGGATTTTGGTGGGATCACATGACCCTATAGAGGTAAAATTTCCCCACACTGGTGCATTGTGGGATTGACTCAATACAGCCTCTGAATTTCACCATTGGAAGCACTTAATTTAAATAATCTTGCACAAGCCCCAAATCAGAAACTTTTTCAAGCATACAGACATCAGTATGTGCTTACTTATTATAGGTAAGCTATCCACAGACAACAAACATGCAATCTCCAGTTTTGAGACATGCAACCTCTCAGTTTTTAATTCAAATCTGTTTTTTGAATAAGCTGATTTAGACATTGGTATCAGCTATATATTACAGGTGCAATATATGAACAGATTACAAACATGCCAATCTCAGTTTTGAGACATGCAACCTCAGTTTTGACAATAAATCTGTTTTGAATAAGCTGATTCAGATATCAGTATCAGTTACATATGACAGCTGCAGTCTATGCACAGATTACAACAGTTTTGAATGTTCGTGTGTCCCTTTAACTCCAATACATCTGGTTCAAGTTTCTATTCACCATTCCATAAAATCAATGCAAACACCAGAGGATCTAGAGCACACAACATCAGCTTAACTACACAACTTGACTTTTAACAATATGGTCGAGAAGAATATAGTAGTCCAAGTACAAAGAGCGCAGTATGTTTTTCTTGCCATACAATTAGCATGCCTTTGACAATGCTTATTTCATAAGTTTTATTTCACTTTGATTCAAAAGCAATATTCAAATGACACAACTTTATAGACAACTGTAGGAAATTAAACAAAATGAGAGCCAGGTTTTATTACAAAACCACAAATTATAGAACACACCATTCACATATCCACAAGCGGTATTTGGGTAATGGATCAAGAATCTTGAATTGGGAAAAATGGGAGCTTGTCTGCCAACATCATCAATTACTATGCTTTTAACGACTGTCCTTGTTAAGAGGTGAATTTGTAATGTAGTTTCTATGTGCTATTGTTGAATAGCAAATTTAATAAATAAGGGCACACTACTATAAGAATCTGTTTAATAATCACACACAAGTAATGAGTTACAACCAACAAAACACCACGCAACCACACAATATAAGCACAGAATAAAAAACACAAATTCATAATATTAAGAAAATGGCAATGTTCTTTATAGACATAAAAGAATGTCTTGAAAATTTACTCAAAGTGAATTTATTCAAACTGATAATTACGAAACTGCACTCGGTTTGATCTATCCGGGAAGCTTTCCCAAATTGTCACCAATTTAAGCCAAGCACCATATATGAGAAGCACCAAATAAAATTGTGTCAGAGATATGACAAAATTAAGAATATTTTATAGGGTAGTAGAATAAGTAAATGAGAGAGGAAGAAAGGGTGTAAGAGCTAGGAAAATAACTTGAGAGAGGGAGGAGAGAGTGAGCAAGTACAAGAATATATAAGGACAAAAGAGAAAGAGCTATAGAGAACACAGCAGAGAGAGAGGGGAGAGAGAGGGGAGGGAGAGAGGGAGAGGGGAGAGAGAGAGAGGGGGGAGAGAGGTGAGAGAGAGAGAATAAGGCAGGGAGAACAATTGAGGAAGAGTGAGCAAGAGAGATGTAGAGAAGGAGAAGTGAGAGGGGAGGGAGGGGAAAGTATAAATAATTGGGTAATTCACCCTCAACCTGGCTGAAGTCTGTCTTTTCTAACCAAAGCTGGTCCCCATGTTTGTTCAGTTAGCTGATAAAATATATTGCTTTTATTAACACGCTGTTAATAAATACAAGCTTAACTGCTTCTTCAAGAAGCTTGTTATGCTTAAAACACAAATATAATAAAATAGAAAATATCAAGACTGTCTTTCACACTAGTGGAAAATAATTTTCAGAAAGAACACCAGAAAAACGGTTAAAAGTACAGAAGCAACATTGATCAAAGTAAATGTTTAAAACTTGTTTGACTGGCTTATTATCAACTCTACCTATAGAAGAGAAATTGAGCATGATATGAACTTTTTGTTTGATATAGGCAGATCAAAACAAGCAAACTCCAAAACTAGTACAATAGCCCTCTTGTCTCTAGCTTATCTCCCGGGAGGGAGGAAGGGAAGGGGTAAAGACCCCCGAGGCCCCAGTCCCATGACCAGCGAGGGCAAGCCACGAGGTGTCATTCGTGCCCATATGGGTGTTCTAATGATGACATCATGATTTAGGACTTACTGCATTTTCTAGCCTCAATGGCATGGTATATTGTGGCCTATGGGCATGTTAGGAGGAGGAGGTATTAGTATTTAATGACACATCAACACCATCGTGTCATTTTAGTGTCACACAGATACTTTCTTTCAATTCACTTTATTATCATATACATGTTAAAGAAGAAAGCTCAGTTTTAGAAGCAGGAGGAAACCGGAGTACCCGGAGATAACCTGCGAGGCTGAGTATGGACTGGAAACCAAATGCATGTGAAATCGCAGGCCCAAGCGAGGGTCGAACCTGGGACCACAGTGGTGTGAAGCAAGGGAAGACTCACTGTTTTTTTTTTTTTTTTTTTTGGCTATAAAGCAGAGCACTAGGTCAAAGTAATAAAAATTAAGAAAACAAAACAATAATAAGAACCAAAATTGACCTTCAAAATGACCAACATTTTGAGTAGATACACCATTCAACAGCAGCAAATAAAGGCCCACACTTGTAATACATCAATTTGTTTTCCCTGTTGTTATGTATTGCTTTATAGTTTCTTAGGTATTTATTTTTTTATTTCTTGTCCTTAAAAGTGGTTTACCTATTTCAAATGTTGGGTTTGGTTTTTTTGTTGTATTCTTGTGGTTGTTCTTTTATTTTTCTTGGGTTTATACTCAGTGCACAGTAATTGTCATTACTTTGTATGTTCTATTGTACTAGTTTTAGTTTATCCTTTGTTTTGATCTGCATATATCCCACAATAAGTTAGTATACCTTGCTTGATCTCTCTTCTAGAATATTCAAATTATCCTTTGTTTTGTTCCTCGTCCTTTGGATTAACCATTACCTTATTACTACTATATCTAGACTATATTTAACTTTGGCGTTATTTTGATCGTAAAAAATAAAATACCACATAACAATTAAGCACCTTAGGGCACCATTTTCAACTGGCTCACAATATGACCATAAATCAAGTAAAAATTAACAATTCTTGCAGGGATCAAGCAGCTGGTATAGATGATATGACATTTGTTGGCATGGTTTGTAAGCGGATTATGACCTCGTCTCTTCAGGTTAATCTTAAAGACAGCACCGTATTATTGAATAGCGCACCCAAATGGTTCTTCACGCAAAGGACCAAATAAATTTTGTGTGATGCCACTATAGCTCCCATTTTCTGGTGTACAAATGCCCCTTATGCCAATTTTGGTATACAAATGGGCCATCTTCTCTATTTTTTGTCAGAATATTAGACAAATTCCCTCAATATAAAATCAACATTTCACAAATGATCTAAACCATTGGATGACATGTCATAGATGACATACGACATAATGCCTGTCAGTATGACATATTGCCTGTCAGTATGACATATTGCCTGTCAGTATGACATATTGCCTGTCAGTATGACATATTGCCTGTCAGTATGACATATTGCCTGTCAGTATGACATATTGCCTGTCAGTATGACATATAGTTGCTCACAAATGACAACACGTACGGCATGCGTGTGTTCCCTGCCGCCATGACAACACACATCATATCATCAATAGTTTCTCACAATACAAAATACATGTCTTTCTTGCTTACTATGTACACAAATATGATATCATGATATTGTATGTTATTACATTGTATGATACATCAAAACACTCATGGTACAATAAATCAATTACAGACAGCTTGAATGCTCAAAGCATCACTGTGTTCACATCATATTACTACTAATATTATTTCAATTTTGTTAAAACTTCAAAAACAAGGTTTTGTTCAAGAAAATCACATCAAATATGACCTTAATAGTAAAATAAGGAGAAATTGCACCTCATAAAATGTTATAAGATCTACTAGGGTTAATAAACAAAATATAACATGTGGTTTATGACATAATAAATCATCAATACCTCACCACTATTGATTCATGCAACACTTATTACTGACTGAGGTATGGGAGGCCATGCATAACAGGTAACATGCTTCAATTTGACATTGCATGGTGATGTTGTGAGGGATAATTGCTCATATTTTTAATACTATGTGCGGTATATTGCCTATGGTTCAAGCATGATCTTGAAGTGAGAGAGAATTTTGGTTTATGATCCTAAGATTCAAGTAATATACAATCATCCCAGTTACCGTTTGTTGTAACTGAATGAAATCATGAGCATTTCAAGGCTCTTGGGCCTCCTTCCAATGGATCCGACCTACTAGACAAGTAACATACAATTATCACAGCCATTTTCTTCATAGCAGTACCTTGGAAGTCCCTATTGAGTAGCCACAGAGTACCAACCCACATGGGTACCACATAGCCGGCTGCAAAAGGGGGGATTATCATCATCCACCTAGGTACACATGCAGTACCTTAACCACTAGTCATCCCATAGGGAATAGCTGTGGCACATGCAAATGAGCTTTGAGCTCTGTGTGATTACTTAGTAATCTTACCCATTATTTTAAAAACACTGCATGTGGTCATCTGTGTTATATTTCTACACAAAATATCATAGGTTTTTTGTGATATTAAATTCAAATATAAATGTTACCAAGCTTGAAAATGAACAGAAAGGTTAAATGTTTGGTTCTCTGAATGGACCAAAGTTTGCCTATGTGGCAGCTGGTTGAGGAGTACCTGTGAAGGTACTCCATGGTAACTGCAGTGGTACTCCATTACTGATGGTCTACATGTGTACCAGTCAGTCACCTAGCAGGCAATGCAGAGGTACACTATATGATACGTACACTATATGATGGGTACTGCTAACGAAGTAGATCCCGAGTCAAGGTGTTCCATTGGAGTAGAGTCAAGAGTACACATGGAGTACACATGGAGTACACATGGAGTACACATGGAGTAGAGTTAATAGAGTGCCATACACCTCTTGACAGCTCAAGTTAAGAGTACACATGGAGTAGCCTAAGCTCTGGGTTACACCGTAAGAACCTGCCTGTGATCCCAGTCACATTTTGTTGTAATTGAGTACTATTCTGAGCTCCCTCCACACATCGGACCTACAAGTAACATACAATCATCATCAGAACATTTTGTTGTAACTAAATACAATCTTGAGCTGACAAGGAGGTCCATGGAACTCCCTCCCATAAACCAGACCTACTAATCAAGTAATTAACAATCATCCCAGTCACCTTTTTGTGACTGAATGCAATCTTGAGCTGTCAAGAGGTGTATGGCACTCCCTCCATGCATCAGACCTACTCACATACCCACAATACTGTTCATTATGGGTCTTTTCACTCTAATCCTAATTGATTGACTTTGTTAAAGCAACAACCTGTTAAAAAGCAACAACCCTCCGGGCCATGCAAGCAGATGTAGTGTCTCAGAGTTCAATTTGAATGTTACCAAAATTATTCAATTCCAGGATGACCATACTTGGAATAAAATGCATTCAAATGAATTCCAGCAAGCCTAGTCAGGTCAATGGTTTATGATTTAGTCTTCGGGATTGTGATTGGTCAATGATCAATCAACCGATCTTGCGTATTAGATCTGTGAATTACGCTAAGAACATTGGTTGCCAGGTGCTTTTGAGCAAGTTACTAAGACAACCCTTTGAACGTCACGTTTGAGCTAAAACAGGGTGCTGCAAATGGTTGCCGAAGTGTGTATACTGTAATAGTGGAACAATGCAAATTGCACGTTCTTTTGTTTCTATTGGGAAAACTATCTCAAAACCCACTGACCAAAGATTATCTTATTTGAATGCATTTTCATGCTTATTTTGGTTATGGTAATGAAAATGCATAAATTTGATATTCTTTTTTAAATGAAAAATTTTGAACTTTTGAGAAACTATAGTCTCCTACAAGTAACACTGAATTCAAGTTACTATCGTAAGTTCAATCACATGGCTTGAAAAAGTGGGGAATTTGGGAAGCTCCTTCCCAGGGAAGTTGGCCATTTGGAGGGAAACTTGGCCATTTGGAGGGAAATTTATACATAAGATATGGTGGGAAATCTGTGAGAAATGCGACTATCTTCCCGGGAAATTTACATTTTTTCAAACCCTGCATTCTTAGTTGACAATACTGAAGGGAATTCTAAATTGATTACAAACTACACAAATTCATGAGAAAGGTATACCTTTGCCACAAGATCACAAGTTTGTTTTGGTCCATTTATACTGCTTATGTACATGTATATGGATATGCATGCATGTAGATATAGGTGCACATGTATACATGCACATGGATACTTAATATTAAAAACAATGAACTGAACATACACCAAAATGGATAGTTAGGAAAAAATGGTACATTTTCCAAACTGAAATTAATCCATTGTTTTGGTAATATTGAGAGATATACACAGGATCTGGAAAGTACGGAGATACAAGATTGTGATTCTTTCACTTCCTCACGTCCCAGGGATTTCAATTAAAGTACTGTGAGAGAGTACTTCAATTAACCCTCGTGCCATTTAGTTTCCACAAGTAATCCACAGGCTCCATCTCATTTGAACACCACTAATAATAATAATGATGAAAATTAACATATTTAAGAGAGTAATAGATTTGAGATAACACATTGGTCCACCAAGTTAGGGAAGATATCATGATTAGCTACAGACAATTATCTATTTCAGAAATCAATAAATGGTATTATCACAATGCCACTTGGATACACCAAAAATCACTAGGAAATCTTTGTGAAGTAGAAGCACAGGAAAATTCAATTTGTTGTACAAAGACTCCTATCTACAATGACTGACATATCACTAACACTGTAAGTGATGGACTTTGGGATATTTCAGTAGACTTCCATTATTTACACATGAGCTTAAAGATGCGTGTTCCGATCATCTTTGGGACCCCCGATTTACCCCGAAGTAGTATCAATTTTTATATCAGATGAAAGTCTGCATTTTTCGCATTGTTGTCCTGAAATTTGCGCCCTCAAATCCATTTCATTCCCAAGAAATAAAGAAAAAACTTGTTTTAATGGTTAACCATCAATATTAGCACAGTATTGAATAGGGCTTTGCAATAGGCATTATTGCTTCTACCATAAAAACCACAAGTTTGTTTCCCACGAAGTGGCGTAACGGGACTGCCCGCTCTGAGGGGGCACCACTTTCCGGTCTTGGGAAATTTTCCCTCTTTGGGGGGGGGGGTCAAAAGGCCAATTGTCCCGGTAAGAGGGCTAAAAAAACGGCTGATTTAGTGATTTTTGCAAATTTTTCCCGGCCAAATGTCAGGGGGGGGCAACATACCCCCCAGGCCCCCCGCTGTTACGCCACTTTTCCACACGGTACTTGATGGGAGTATGTGTAAGTTCCAGGCTCTCACCTATCAAAATAAAAGAAGAACATAATAGACATAAATCGGAAAAAGCACTTTTAAATAAGCTATTTACAAAACACACACACCTGTCCTTTGTATGGTGCCCACATAATATTATTAGTAACCTGCATGAAGACCCTGTTTTGGGCTGCCCCAAGTTAACTCAATTTTCACAGGAGCTCTTTTTCCTTGATCATACACGCCCCAAGCCCAATTACATTTGTTTTATGAGCTAATCACATGGACGATATATGAAGAATGCACATTAGTAGATGTGTAAACCTCCTGAGGTCTCCCACCTTTCTTACAAGATCTCTGATTGGCTAATGATTAAGAATGATATAACCCATAAGCAACCAATTCAAAATACGACTTGCTATTTATCGTACAAACAGTTAAATATTCTTACCATTGCCTCTGATTGGCTTAATTTCTCATAGAACCCAATGTGAAACCAATCAAAGTGGCCGGTAGACTCAGCGGGGTTACATCCACAATGTATTAGATAAAGTGCAATGCACTATGAGATTGTTTTTTTCACTTTGGGATGCACTAAAGTTCTAGCATATTTAAAATCCTAGACCTGACGGTGTTGCCAACAAAAAGTTCGCCTACCTGCGGCAAAGGACCGCGCCAAGGCGCGGACAACCATGGCCAAAAAGTAGCCCAATTTTTCAACTTTTCTTTTTTTAAAAAATTGTGAAGTTTTAAATTTTTACGAAAAAATGCCATTTTAGTTTGATTTTTAAAGGGGGAGGGCCAGATTTAAGTATATGACGTTTTAATCTGATAGATTGGCCTTCACTCCAAAACCCCAGCGGTAAAGTTTCGCGACGATATTCCAATCAGTTTTGATACGAGAGCTAAAGTGTTTTTGTACGCCCATAGAGAACTGTGGAAAATTAATATTGGTCGACCAAAATGGGTCACATTTTCGCTCATAACTTCCAAACCAAAAATATTTGGCTCTAAGATTTCACAGAGCTAGATGTGAAAAAATAGTAGCTTTCTTATGATACCTAAATGTTGGCCAATTCGGTAAATCTGGGATTCTAGGGATGAGGCTATTAGCGTCGCGGCCATGGACTTCAACTATTTTATTTATATTGTTATTTTATATTTATTATATATTTATTATAATTTATTATTTATGTTTTTTATTTATAAAGAAATCTATTTGTTATTGTATTTCTTCTTTTTCTTAATTTTTTACTTTTGTAAATTTTTTCTCTAGTCTTTATTTCTTGATAACAAACACTCATTCTATTTGCCAAAGTGGTCCTAAAAGACTGTTTATGTGGTCCGGAGAAAGAACCGTTGATGTACAGCTGATAATACTTGTTCAGAAATGTTCCGTTTTATAGTCCTCGAAACCCGCGGCACTTCAATTTACCAAATCATGGATTATATCTGCAAACAGAAAAAGGATGCGTGCGGCGTGTCCTTTTTACTTACACCTAACAGCTTAGCAAGGTTTACTTGCCCTCTCACGTTTCACCCCAGTGAGCCGGGAATGAGCCCTACCATTGTACATTGTACAACCCATTACGGTCACTTTTTGTTAGGATAATTATTTGGGGTAGACCTGATGTGCGAACCTACTCCCCGTAGTGTACGGAGCAACAAAACAATCAAATCACGGGCTGAGTTGAGGTTTGTAAAAACTATGTTGTCATACCCGAGAGAGTACCCCCTGTAGTGATGCAGATAAAGCATTTTCAAGAAGAAAAGAAGCGCTAAGCCAATTAACGGACCTTTTTAAAACTTTCTCGGAGCTCGAACAAGGAATAAATGAAGTACAGAGGGATAAAGGATGCTGCGGGGCCGCTGGCGGGTGACCGCAGCTTGGGACTAGAAAAGTAGCCCATTTGGGCCAACCCGCGGGGGCCTTTTTTTAGGCGCGACAGGCATGTAAAAAGTAGCCCAATTTGTGCGGGTAAAACCGCGCGTTGCAACACTGGACCTGTAGAGCAGTTGGCGTGTACTGGAGAAAAAAGGATTCAATCAGCCAATGCCAATCACACCTACTTACAGAGAGTATTTTGTTTGAATGTTGAACATGATAATTCAAGAAGAAGACTGCCCAACTTGCTATTCCCAATGAATTCCATACACCCACTTATCTGAATATCTGAATTATTATGGGATTGAGATATGGCTGGATTCCGTATGGCGGAGTGAATTCATTTGGAAAGGCTGGTCAGGTCGACAATGCATGAGTTTAATAGTGTATTTGACACCAGAAATTGATCATGGCCTGCCCAGTCTAATTCAATGGCTATTCCTAACCATTACCAATATGGAAACGAATATGCCAATTCCTGCTGTGTCTGCCATAAAGGTATATGGAATTTAATAAAAATTATTTACTTTTTGAGATGAGTTTTTAACTTGTTTACAATGATGTTTATTGAAAATTACAATCAAACTAAAATTATAAAAATAAATAAACTGTGGCATTTTTGCCAGAGATTTTTGACTTATTTGTTAGACAAAGATCCTAAGCTAAATCCTCGCTTTTATTCCATACAATTTGTTGGACCCTAAGCGGAGATATTGTCAGTTGAAACAATGGATAAAATACCCTTGGGCAGTTTCACCTGAAGGTCAAGAAACTAAAGGTATAAGGCGTTGTAGCATCATTGTGGGATTAAACCCTTTTCAAGCATAGAATATTGTACAGATCATAGTGAAGATAGCATGCATTGAACTAATGCACTATATTATTTTTCAGTGAAGGCAACAGAAATGATTATGTTGTGGGTGAAATGAGGGACTCACTCTCAGGGGGGACAATATCATGAAATCATGGGAAATTTGTGGGATTGACTGCTGAAACTAATTGTAACAGTCTACAAGTCTGCTGAGGGACAAATGTGGGACAACGCTCTAATGTGGAGGACAATTATCCTTCCACTAGTCCTCACTGCATCAAGATGCCAGGAGGATATATGAAGAAAGCAGTGTTCAACAACGAGCATAAAGGAAAGGATGGTCTGGTATTCAAAAGTCTCAGTTTACTTCAACAAGGGTGTTTTTATGTTCTACCTTCGCTGTGAAACTGGAGTAGACGGAAACAACAAGACGTTTAGAATTGAATTCCAATGCACATGTATTTATTGCAATTGCGGACATTATAATAAAGTTATTAAATTATGTTATATCACACGAAGCAGCACTTTATACTACTTTTTATTGTTAATTTTCAATAAAGAATGCTTGAAGGTGATTTCAATGGCAACTTGTTGATATCAGATAGCCGAAACTGCCCAACAGGTTTCAACTGTCTCAGATAATTAGGCCATAAAATCCTGAACCAGACCCCCAAATTACACCACTAAAAATTCTCATGAAGCTGGAACACTTCCTAAAAAGAATCAGGAAAATTCCGTTGAGATGAACTTAAATTTTTGGAAAAAAGAATTAATAATTATTGTATATAGTTTGTTTTGGGGACAGTCTGTAGTGCAAACAAGGTTTTACATTTTGTGATTGTGACTCAAAGTTCACCTTACTGATGATATTCAATGTGATGTCTCCATTTAGCTAAAGAAAACTTCTATATACATACATACTAAATACAATATTAGCTTCTTAATATCACACATCCTTTTGTCATGGTTTTAATAACTTTTTTGCCATGACAGGGAAAAACTTTAAAGAATACTTCTTTTGTTCAAATTGCACATATCACTACAAAACACAGAGATCACGGCATGACCAATGGAAGCATCTTTCTTCCTTTAGCGCTTATTGACAAGTCAGCTAGTCACTCCGAGTTCATTTTTTAAAAGTTTTTCTTCAAAAAATTAAAATTATGCATTTTCAAGATCATATTTGAAATTAGCACAAAAATGCACTCAAATTATGTCTTACAACCAATAACAGAGTCTACCAGGGTAACAGAGAAACCAACCATGACAAAAGATGTAATGGGTGAACCTTTCAGGCCTTCATCTCCTCCAAAGTTGCCTTACATAATTTTATATGTAATTATTGTCTGTTTCCTTATTTTATGGTGTATTTGAAATAAATTATTCTTTCTTGCACATCCACAGATTTTTTGGTAATGGCTTGTGGTGTCAGGATTTATTCAGCTGAGAAAGCTGATCCAGAACCAAATGTATCCATGATATGAACACTCTTAACATAGCCCAAATTGGAAATAAATTGATTGATTGATTGAATATAAGATACACCCTTTAGCCATACAAGGGATGTCATTCATGACTGCAGTTTTAAAGCAAATGAGTAAACTTTGACTATGTTTTTACATCTTAAGGGACTATCATTTTCTTGGAGGGACCCAAAATATTTAGGGTCATACTTTTTTACACACTTTGGTGATTCATAAAATTGTAACACTAAAATGGGAAGGTAACATTGGTTTTATTTTTGGTTTTGTTTTAATGTCAGATTCCATAGACTGAAATTAGCATTAAAATATTGGAAAAGATGTCCAGAAATAACCTCTGAGTGCACCTCACAACCCGAGATAGGAGGAGAGAGGTCATTAAAATAATGACACTAGCCAACGCAATATTTGGAATACACCCTCTGAAGAAAATGATTAGTCCCCATAAAACCATCAACATTGTTGGTCCCTATGGTATAATTTTGAGTTGACCATAAGTTTACAAGTAGACAATAAGAGAGTTGATAACTAGCTACATGCACTTTGGATATTACCCTGTAACTTTGGTTCACATACAAAAGACATTTAACATTCTACTTATGGTGTTTATATGATCAATACTGGTTATAATACATGTTTCACAACATAAACTATATCCATTAAACCATGAAGTTATTAACTTAAAGCTGTATTGAGATATGTTTTGGTCACAACATAACACAACATTACTGTCACACATTTAGGTTCATTCATACTTCACTGCATCTGTGTTGTGGTGAGTTGCATTGCCTGAAATGCAGTCTCTATCCAAAATAGCAGTACCACAATAATGTTAAATTCATTTTAATGAGTAATGTGAGTTGCATTGAGTTGTGGCAGAAAATGGTTGAAACATCATCAATGCAAAGCATGGTGCAGTGAGGTATGAATGAACTTTAAGCCATTCTCAAATATTTTCTTTAAAATGTAAATAAATACATACTGCCAATTTCAGTTAAAGTTGAGTTTTTAATTGTAGCTGAAAACAGAATATTTTTGTTTCTAACATGGAAATTTTTATGAACTGGGATAACATGTTTGTTGGTACCATTTTAAGATACCAACAATTGCTCATTGCCAGAGTTGATCAAGAAGTGGTGTCCTTCATGCCTTTATAAAAGTTTGGTCACTTCACAGGTTTTAGTCGTAAACTATTTGGTCACCCACCAGACCTAATCATTTGGTCACTAACCAGGCCTAGTAAAATAATATTTGGTCACTCACTAAGCTTGGTCTAATTCCCTTTGGTCACTCACCACATTAAACAAATTTGGTAACTCACCAGCTGAGGTTTATTCCAATACTGTCTGGTACAAATCAGTGATAATAAAAAGTGAGTAGAGAGGCTTTGGCATATATGAATATGCTCCAAATGAGGTCAGGTGGGAACTTTTTGACAATATTATGTTGCCTAACTTTTGGGGTGATGTGCATCAATATAATTGATGAAAGTTTTTGATTTTGTTTTGAATACACAAGACTGACAAAAACATGTCATGAAATTGTGACCACTCCCTTAGTGAATTGGGATATTCCCTCGAAATCCACAGATTTTAAAGGTAAAAAGTCAAAATTAACACAATTTTTTATAAAACACTAGAAAATGTCCAACCCACTTCCCAATAATTTTACTGAAGACCTTGAAATTAATAACAAAAATGTGGTTATTTGCAATGAATTCCAATAAACAAGAGTACCAATGGTACAGTTAATCTCTTGATGACCTTTGACCTCTGGCAGGTGCCTTTTGCTATCACAGATCAAATTCATGTTAAACCAAGACAAATATCCATTCACCTCTGAAAAATGAGCATTTTAAAGGGGGATGGCCCGATTTAAGTATATCAAGTTTTCATCTTGATAGAAAGGCCATCACCCCAAAAACCGATCTGTAAAGTTTCGCGCTGACATTTCAACCCGTTTTGATGTGAGAGCTAAAAATTAATATTGATCAACCCAAATAATGGGACACATTTTGGCTCAAAACATCCAAACCAAACATCCTTTAGCCCTAAGATTTTACAGGGTAAATGAGAAAAATTTTAGCTTTCTTGAAATACCAAAATGTTGACAACTTTTGGTAAAATCTGGGGTTCTGGGGATGAGACTATTAGGCCCTTTAAGCAATTAAAACTCAAATGAACTCTAGATGACCTTAAATCCTGAACACCACATAAAGCTTACTCCTAAAAGATCATTTTGAACTGTGGGAAGTACTAATCCATTTCTGTGCAAAGAACATTTAAAGGCACTATCAGTGATTTGCTAAATCGGAAAATCGAAAAAACTCAGATTTCTGCTTTACTGTAACAAGTACAGGTATCCTAACATACCTTACAAGTGCCAAGACTGAAAGCAACCTGATAAGGACACAATCATACATTTTAGTCATTACTGTCTGTACGGACACTTTCTACAACACATAATTGAATGGAGATTCGTATATCTGGGTCCTGCTGTTTCTTCCTTTTCTGTTAAGTTTTCAGTTGCAAAAATAAATTATGAGAATTTTACAGACTTGTCCTTGAACTATAAGCGATTTCTGCAAATTTAAAATATTTTGAATCTTTGGGTGTATCACTGATGGTGTCTTTAAATGCTTCTCCACAATGATCTCAAATAACATCTAGATAATCTTTGACCTCTTCCGTCCTAAAATAATAGGATCATTCTGAGTACCTTTGTGGAAAGACCTTCAACTTCTGTGCAAGCAGCATTTTAAATCATTTTCTACAATGACGCAATGAGCCTTCACACTATGAGCTAATAAAATCTCAATTCCCATGGCGCAGTTCAATAACTTCTAATCACCATAATATTGAGCAAATACACCCCTGTTTTTTAGTTTGATTTATGATACCCAGAACATGCATGGTCAGTTGCTGTTAACATGTGCACATACAAGGCTAGTGAACTCAGCTCTTGGTAGATTAGCATGCCCTGCCTCAGTGTCACTCAAGGATCAGTTTGAGCAACTTTGTTGAATACCTATCAATTTCTGTGTGGCAACAAGAAGTTTTGACACACAATGTTATGCCCGTTATGTAATATTGAAATGAGCTCTAATTTCTTCTGCAAATTGGAACACTCGGTGATGTTTTCAATGGGTCCATGTAATCTTCTCTGTTTTACCAACAGAACTTTCAAAAAATCAGTTAATATTATTCATTCCACTGTTTTTAGAATCAATACTTGAAATGTTACATCTTTTCCCAAAAAAGTGAACATTTAGAGCACAATTCTTTTTATAAAATAAAAAGGTGGTCACTAACACAAACAATTCTTTCACCTTATCTCTCCTTACTTTTACTGGTAAATTATGTGTAAAGTTATATAAATCAGTATTCAACATTCTTTAAAATTGAACAATTATTTTCTGCAAGCCTGAGAGGTACGTTTACTGTGATAGCACCCACTTAGAATGCTTAACCAATGTATTATGTTAAATAAGCCCAAAACACCATCTTCATGTGATAAAAAGATAGTATCTTCCATGAGCACAACAGAAAACCCAAGCATGCTTCTCTATAGGGCCGATTAAGACAGCAAACAAGGTCTTCTTTTCTACTTGTTTGTCCAATAAACCATTGAAACGTTCTTGTTAGGTGTTCTACAACCAATCAAGTACAAATTGAGAGACATTTGTGTCCTCAGAAATCTCATTGTGAATATCCGGTTACCATTTTCAAGAATTGTGTTCAAGCGACACAATAATTGTAGTGTTGGCCTCATGGACAAAAAAGTGGAGGTTGGGGCAGGACTTTCGTAAATCTTTTTTTTTTTTACATTCTGAGCAAAAAGTTGTCAAATCGGGCCCTTTTCTGTCCCAAATGCAGGAAAAATAAATTATACATAGCTACACTTTGCATATTGAATAGTCACATGAGGCCAACAGAGATTGTTTTCTTTTTTGCCTGAGAACAAAGACTTACAAAGTAATATCACAGGGTAAAATTAGCATATTAAAAATGAAGCCATGTTTCAATGCATGGTCCCTTTACAACATATCAGAGTACAATTAATCGTTGGTCCCATAAATCATACATTAGAAATTTGTTAATACTGCCTCAACTTACTGGCCATGTCAAACTATTAGCTTACTCTTTTTCATTACAGTGTTGACAATGATATAGGAATACATGTTGCCACTTTGATCTATTCCAATATACATTACTTCATTAAACAACTCTAGTACAAGTCTGCTGCAAGAAAGTTTTGTGAAAGAAATGAGAGAGAATCTAAACATGTCTTCCTATTTCAGTACAAAAAATCTCACAGGTAACAAGAAATGTTCACACAAATTAGCATCACTTGTCAAAATTAAAAACATGTCCTACTCATTACTTTGCCAAGTCTATTTCCCTTAATTTACTGCAAAAACTAGGTTAAAAATAACACCATTAGGTGTTACCGGTGAGGCCATCTGGTAACATGTCATGATGCTTGGTGTATGGTTCTCTAGTGATGCCATTATGTGGTATCAGAGGACCTCATTGATTTGGTAATGCAATTTATGTTATAGATCATACCTCCAGGGGATGAAAATATGTATGTGAACAACAACACCAACTTGATTAAAGTAACACCAATCAGTGTTACTATAATAAAGGTCAATACATAGTGTCATACCGCTTGGCGCTCAACGGCAAGCCGCTTGGTGTATGCCGCTTGCAGTAAAAGTAAGTAAAGGTAAAGTAGACGGACCTGTGTACACAGGAACTAAGTGCCCATCTCTCTTTCGAAGCGATTGGGCCAGACTCCACCATATAATGTTGCTGTAGTGGGATCGCCACACCTCATCTACAGTGAGTCTGTTACCTTCCCAGCATTGAATAATGCCGGTACCCATTTATACACCTGGGTAAAGAGGAGTAACTGAGGTAAAGTGCCTTACTCAAGGACGAAACACATTGACCCCAGCGGGGCTCGAACCCACAAACTTTGGCATGCGGGCCGAATGCTGATCCACTGGACCACATGTGCCCTCACGCCACTTGCAGTATTGAGCTATTATAGTCAAGCGGCGTTATCGCTTGAACTACGTCATCGAGCGGCACCGCTCAAAGTTGAATTCAAGTCAACTCAATGCGATTTGGGCAAAGCGGCAGCCCGAGCGGCTGGGAGATCGATTTATCGGCTTGACGCTTTGCTGCTTGGGTCACCACTAGCGATTCTGACATAATTGCGTAGTGACGTAAATTGCATCATCAGAGCGGCAAAGCGGTAAGCTATGCAATGACCTTCACATTTGTGTTACTGTTCACACCTCTGGGAGAGAGAATACAAATGTGAAAATACACCTGTGGTTTTTAAAATAACAAAAGATTAACAGTAATGAAATTGTTTGGTAGTCCTCCAGAAACACTGGGGCTAATTTTTGACACCCTAGTTCTTGCAATGTTCATATCACATTATGCTTACAGCGTGTATCATTGTGAGTTTATTGTGAGTGTACAATCAAGGCGTGGTTTGTTCTTTGACAAATATGAAACGTTGGAAGTTTTATCAAATATGAGATGTGTCATAGAATATTGCACCAGCACTTTGCTGAAATTAAAAATAACATGTACTGCACTTACAAAACTGAGGTATCTTATTTAAAATAAAATGTAAATAACTATTTTCTTTCCATTTCCAAAGGGATATTTTGATACACACTGTATGTACATTTATTGCCACATATCCACAAACCCATCTTTCATATCTACATACATATCCCAATATTTGGCAGTGAGTTTACAAACTGCAATTAACTTGTCAGCCAATTAAAAGTCAGATATTACATTTAAACCAATCAAAAGACAAAAAGATCAAATATCAAAATCCAATTGATAATCAGATTCTCGAATTGAACTAAAAAATACACATGAATACAACACTATGGTCTATCTATAGTATAAACCAATCAGCCTGAAGGTCTCATTTGAATTAGCTTAAATTGACCAATCAGACTACACACTATGTCCAAATTGACCAATCAGACTACACACTATGTCCAAATTGACCAATCAGACTGAAGGTCTCATTTGAATTAGCTTGAATTGACCAATCAGACTACACACTATGTCCAAATTGACCAATCAGACTGAAGGTCTCATTTGAATTAGCTTGAATTGACCAATCAAGTTATACCCTCTGTCCATATTGACCAATCAGACTGAAGTTTCTGTTCCATGGCTGGAATCTTTGGAGTTGGAAGATCAAATACAATTGGTTGTTTGTTGGTTGGTAATTTACGGAGCACACAGATGCATTGACAAACATGGTCTTGTTGTCAGATGTAATTCCATAGCCTTCATGTATGTGGCCAAAAATGTGAAACTTAGGTTTCACTCTTTTCTGGACGGTGTTTAAAAGCTCAACACACCCTAATCGTTTATGATCCGATGTCAGATCTCCGTGCCCTGTAAAGAAAACAGAGGATTAAGTAAATATGTCAGATATGCTACTAAGATTTTGCACATTTCTAGGTATCAATTACTATCATTACAAGTGAAATGATTGGCTGCCACCATGCCACCCAAGCCTGTACACAGGGGGAGTACACCCCCCAATTGCACAAAAGGAGAAACGATCCACTTTTTGCCAATTTTTGGAGAAAATTTGACCCAAAAAATATTTTGATGAGGAGTTTGAAAGTTCATAAATGACCTTGAGAGTTTGAGCTGATACTGAGGCAATAATTCCTGACATAGGAAAGAGATACAGTTATATGTGGCCCTTAAGACCCCCATTTCACACCCGTGTCTCTCCGGGAGTTCTTAAGGGTCCCAGCTGAAGCATAGTTCAATTCTTAAGGGTCCCTTTTGAAAAAAATATTTGTCTCAGAAGTTAAATTTTAACCAAATTTCAGTTCCAAAGCCTGCTAATTTCTCAAAAATTTTAGTTCCTAAGGACCTACTTTGAGAGAGAAAATCAGTTCCCAAGCCATTTCCAAGCCCAAGCTGCTCTCAAGCCCGGACCACACATCCGTACCTTAAAACAGCTGAGGATACTTTTTCATTTAGAAAGTTCACAAAATTCTGGAAAAAGGTGGTTGTAGAAAACTCTGTTCTAATGCATTTTTATTTTCACTTGGAATTGATGATTTTTGCCATGGATTTTCATTAACAAAAATATTGACAACAGCTTTCATTTACAGTGAGATAAAAGTTAGGGATGGAAGGAAATTTAATGCAACATTTCACAGTATGCACCTATCTCTTTTACTGATTAAAAACAACATTTTTGCATCTTTTTGATGATTGTAAAAAGGGGGAGGGGGTTATTAAAAAAAGCATCTGTGACATTGTAAAAAATCTAATCCCAATACGTTTTTTACACCAAAAATGCAAAAGGGGCATTTTTATTTCCTACGCAGGAACATGGGTACCCGAAAGCTTGGCAAGCAATGGGACTGAGGTCACATGTCATCACATATTTTATTTGCTTATGAATGCAGTAGATTTATTTCATCACTCTTATGGTGCATAAAGCAAATGCAGTATTTTTAACATTGTTATTTACCTAGTGTGATGGGAGATGTCTACACCAGGGGGACTTTATTCCATTTGTCTAGTAATGCCTGGCCTGCAGGCAGGTTTGAGAGTGCGTGTATACAAAGTGAACTGAGCCTGTGAAATTGATGTTATTTACATACCCAGCCTGCAGGCAGGTTTGAGCATGCGTGTATACAAAGTGAACTGAGCCTGTGAAATTGATGTTACTTACCTAGTGGTGGTCCATGTGTGATGAGTATATCAATACCAGCAGGGATTTTATTCCATTTGTCTAGTAATGCCTGGCCTGCAGGCAGGTTAGAGCGTGTGTGTATACAAAGTGAACTGAGCCTGTGAAATTTATGTTATTTACATGCCCAGCCTGCAGGCAGGTTTGAGCATGCATGTATATAAAGTGAACTGAGCCTGTGAAATTGATGTTATTTACATGCCCAGCCTGCAGGCAGGTTTGAGTGTGCGTGTATACAAAGTGAACTGAGCCTGTGAAATTGAAGTTATTTACATGCCCAGCCTGCAGGCAGGTTTGAGTGTGCGTGTATACAAAGTGAACTAAGCCAGTGAAATTGATGTTATTTACATGCCTAGCCTGCAGGCAGGTTTGAGCGTGCGTGTATACAAAGTGAACTGAGCCTGTGAAATTGATGTTATTTACCTATGTCTAGTAATGCCCAGCCTGCAGGCAGGTTTGAGCGTGCGTGTATACAAAGTGAACTGAGCCTGTGAAATTGATGTTATTTACATGCCTAGCCTGCAGGCAGGTTTGACCATGCGTGTATACAAAGTGAACTGAGCCTGTGAGATTGATGTTACTTACCTAGTGGTGGTCCGTGTGTGATGAGTATATCAATACCAGCAGGGATTTTATTCCATTTGTCTAGTAATGCTTGCCCCCTAGACAGGTTAAAACCCCAGTCACAGAAAGCTGGAGTCCTGCAAGAGAAAAATAAAATCACCAATTACCAACTCAAAGTATTTTTTTTTAGTTTCATGACACACACCCACACATATGAAAAGAGGCAATGTGCCCACATGACTCAGAAATAATTGACTTTCTCTTTACTGAAAAAAAATACTATAGGTACATTTTGTGACCTAAACAACTTTTTTTAAGGTTCGATAGATATCCTTAAAAAAACTCCTCCCAAATTGTAATTTACTCTCTTGGTATTTTTTTGATGTTATAAGCAGACCAATTCTCAATATTGAGGGCACATGTGGTCCAGTGGATACGACGACCGGCTCATGATCTAAAGATCGTGGGTTCGAGTCCCGCTGCGGCCAATGTGTTGTGCACTTGGGCAAGGCACTTTACCTCGCTTGCCTCTCTCCACCCAGGAGTGAAATGGGGAGCTCTTAGAGGGAATATCACAATCTAAGTGCTGATAGGTAGTGCGCTAGTTGGCCTGGCAGCAAACCTTAATGAAGCGACATGATTCTGACGATTTCCTGATGCAGCGTAATGATAATAGGCCACACGCTTTAAATCCTCAGGTAAAAAGCGCAATATAAATCCCGCTATTATTATTATTATTAAGCAAATTAATATATTCCAGTGCTCTACTGTGTTGCAATTTTGTTTACGGACAGAAAAAACACCACAAATTTGTTACAGAGCAGACCAATTCTCAATATAAATGTATGGCACACTTGAAACACTTACAACCAACAATGAATTTTTATTAATCATTCCCTGGAGAATCATTCCTTGTCTAGCTAGAGAACTAAGTAGATAAAATGTCACACTTAAGCCAACAATTTAATGCTTTAAGGCATACATGGGCAAGGTTAAATGCACTCCCACTGGTAGGTGGGCAAGGGGAAGGTCGTATGGGACCTAGCCTCTTGACCTCCTTCCTGGCCAGATTTTTTACGAAACTCATGTATGAAGGGCCATAAAACATGACATACTTCCAAAAAAATCGGTCTTTAAATTAGGGACCAAACAATATTTTTTATTCATGGAAAATGACATGTCATTTTTGTCAAAAATGTCATTTTGTTGCAGCAGTTTACAGAAAATTTTAAATACTTTTGAATTCAGTTGTTATTTGTTTAAAAGGTCCAAATTGCTATTATAAGCAAACATTAAGAATTCTTAATGAGAGTCTATAATTCATTCCCTTTTTTATCCAAAATCAATTCATTTCTGCCCAAACAGCTTATTTTACAAGCATACAAATAATTTCAAAAACAAATTCTCAAACTACCTAATCATGGTTGACCGGGCCCATTAAACATTTTTTTAATATTCATGGCCTTATTTCACTTTTGCCGATGCTGAAAATGTTTGCCCATGCCAGCAGGTAAAATCCCTCATAATTCTGAAATCTCATTCAATCTTAAATTCCCAATACAATCACCTACTTTCTGTTCTAGGTATTTCACCTAGTTAAATTCTTCAAATTGTCACTTAATATCCCTATTGATGAGACGACACTATCTAGGAGTGAGTGTGTAGGTGTGTGGTAAACCACAATTCACATGAGAATATGGT
Organism: Ophioderma brevispina; assembly: GCA_023653785.1. Lineage (NCBI taxonomy): Eukaryota > Metazoa > Echinodermata > Ophiuroidea > Amphilepidida > Ophiodermatidae > Ophioderma > Ophioderma brevispina. The sequence goes on along the minus strand of JAMKCH010077266.1, from coordinate 23,074 downwards.
CTTCATACACTAATCATGCGCGTCAGAAGACCAACACTACCAGTTAAAGGCACTATCAGTAATTCACACAAATGTCAAAATATTCAAAATCTGAAGGTGTAGTCTACAAATGAAGCATGAATCTGTAGAAATCACATAAGTTATTTTTCCCAAAATGAAAAATGACAAAAAGGAAGAAAACAGCAGTGTTCAAAGATTATGAATCTCCACTCAATTATATGCTGTAGTAAGTGTCCGTACGGACAGTAATGACTAAGATACCCAATTTTGTCTTTATTAGGTTGCTTTCAGTCTTATCACTTGCAGAGTATGTTAGGATAGTTATACTTGTTACAGACATGCAAACATCTGATTTTTGATGACTTTTTCAATATTCTGATTTAGCAAATCACTGATAGTGCCTTTAATTATTCAGTAATATACACACATTAGGGATTGCATTGTACATGATTTGATCAACACAAATGGGGAATAAGTGGGGAATTGTCTACAGCAGTGGCCTAAATGCATCAAAATTTCTAATGCAATCACTACACCTTTCCGGCAGCTCAAAGATCACAATTGTTTCCATTTTCTTTCAAAATTTTCAACATTATGCATTTCCATGACCAGGCCCGTATGCCGGGGGAGGGGGGGGGGAGGTTAAAAGGTCCACTTTTTGCTAAATTTTTTGATAAAAATGTCCAAAGTTTATAGAAATTTTGACACAAAAGTCCACTTTTGGTGATAAAAAGACAATTTTAGGGGAATTAGATCCACTTTTACCAAAAAAAAGGGCCACTTTTTTGAAAAAAGGTCCACTTTTTCGAAGTCCTACACCCCCCCAAAATCCTGCGTACGGCCCTGTTCATGACCATATTTGGAATGAAAAATAAAATGCATTTAAATCAGTCCAAAAGTACTGATTCATGTGATATACGCTTTTACAGAATACCAGGTTGACATGGCTATGTGTGCAACAAACTATCTAATATTAACACAGTTTGGATTTCTTGATCACAAAAGCAACTTGACCTCAGATAAACATTGACCTTGGATCATGACATTTGACCTCAACATATGAAAGTTTTAATTACAACTTTTTGATGTGACATATTTAGACTTACAACTTGACATTATCATCTTATCTTACAATTTGATCTCTGACCTCTGCTCCTGGAATACAACCTCTGACCCAATTAACATATGAAGGTTCCCATGTTGAATCAATGACCCAAGCCGGATTCCAATTGGACTATCATTCAAGTGAGATTCAAATGTTTAATATCTTTTTTTACACAGTCCCAGACAACTGGACACATGGGATCTCATTTCATATTGCCCTGTCAATCTTGTTTAGCTGAAACAAAAAAGCTGAAAGGTTCTTTGGAAATTTAAGAAAGCACATTCTGATTTGGGTCACCTTAAGATTAATTTTCCTTCAAAATTGATCCTATCATGCGTCTACCTCAAGGTCTTTGTTTCTGGAGAATGGTAAAGCAATCTTGTAAGACAGTCTTCAAGGAATTAAAGGGGAGGTGACCCAATTTAAGTATATAAAGTTTTCATCTTGATATGGGGTTTTTGGGTGAAACCGTTTTATCTGTAAAGTTTTGCGTTGATATTTCAACTCGTTTTGATGTGAAGAAACCTGATTTTGTAATCCCAAACAGAGTACTGCATAAAATTAATATTGGTGGACCAAAATGGGGCACATTTTCACTCCTAACCTTATATCCTTTAGCCCTAAGATTTCATAGGGTACTTGAGAAAAGTAGTAGCTTTCTTCAGATACCAAAATTTTGACTACTTCTGGTAAAATCTGGGGTTCTGGGGACAAGGCTATTAGCGATCGGACCATGGCCCTTTAAGTCCAAACTTGCATTAAAGGTGCATGTTCCGATCGTCTTTGGGACCCCCCCCTGATTTACCAGGAAGTAGTATCGATTTTGATATCAGATGAAAGGCCGTATTTTTCTCACTGTCGTCCTGAAATTTGAGCCCTCAAATCCATTTCATTCCCAAGATATAAACAAAAAACCGCTGTTTTAGTGGTTAACCATCGATATTAGCACACTATTGAATAGGGCTTTGCAACATGCATTATTGCATCTACCATAAAAAATGCAAGTTTGTTTCCCACGGTACTTGATGGGGTGTATGTGCAAGTGCCAGGCTCTCATATCAAGTAGAGAACAAAATACACATAAATCGGAACAAGCACCTTTAAGTGTCACTGCAAGCTGATTAGCTGTGTGTATTCCATGCACTGTGAATTACTCCAGGGAATCCATGCTCCAGTTGTGGTTATCATAACCACATAATTTTGAGTAAACCTTTTGACTAATTCTTTCTGCTGAAAGGAACAGGAGGAGATTTTCTATGAAATGAATTGCTCTAGTTTGTTTTGTGGATAACCCCTAATGAGAACATTTCAGAGGTTAATAGGACAAAAAAGTAGAAACAACTACAAAAACCTTTGCTTTCACATCATTTTTTGTAGTAGTGTCATATAGAGGCAAATTTTAATTAAAAAAATGTCCTATCTAATGATATCGATTTTATGACATTGGACTTAAATTTGACCATGATATTGGGCAAAACATCAAATTTTAGCCTGTTTTGGATAAATTTGGAACTTATCAATACTATTTCTCCTTGGACCATCCTCACAAAGTGTTGAAATCAAATGAAATTTGCTCAAGAGCAGACAAGGTAAATGCACATACTATATAAAAATTCTTCACCTCTCACTTTAGGAGTACTTGGCCTAACTTAGTTAAAGTCAATAGAGAAACTTAAACAGTTTAAAGTAGATATAAAATATTGTGACATTTCAAAATGAGACTAACATTTAACCGTATTTCCTGACATTTGAGTAAAATACCCTGATGTTGCCACCCACCCACCAGCCTGTTTGTCTGCTTACACACACACTCACAAATGCCAACAAGTCTTATGCTGAGGGACACATCGCTACCTGCAAGTCTCTTTTACAACACCAGAATAAAACAAATACTATTAGAGCACAACAATTTTGACACCCCTGATATGGACTGTTTATTTGACTAGCTACATACTTTGCCCATTTTACATTATTTGCTGTGGGGGTATGGAAATACATTGTTTATTCTTTATACACATTTTATACTTGTCTATGGGGTTTAGCTCTTCAAAGACACCATAAGAAGCAAATTTGGCCTATACATGCCAAGATACCTGTGATAGAATTGTCTGATTTCAGCACGAGCAGTAGCTCTTACGTGCCCTCCCTAGATCAGTTTTCAAAATTATGCTCTCACTTATTCCAAAAGGTATAACAATTTGCATAGCATCAGACCTCTGGCATCAGACAGGGTACTTTCACACTGCACTTGAAGTATGTTGTGTAAGGATGCATCACCCAAATAGGTCACACTCAGAGGGTGTTTTGAGTCCATCCCACAATGCACCAGTTTTGGGGAATTTCACCTCAATAAAGTCATGTGATCCCACAAAGATCCTATTTTTAATACATAAAACCCTGACTCATTTTCACAAAGTGCCAGTACTCAGAATTTTTCTCATGATAATGAAATGTTTTGTGGTCCTCCTTGAACACTTTTATCCCTAAGTACAGATGTGTTTAGTAAAGTACAGGCACATTGCAATGCATTATGGGATTGGTTCAAACAGGCACATTGCAATGTATTATGGGATTGGTTCAAACACCTTCTGGTCACACTCATGCATACACACACACACACCCACAGGGACCCTGACATGAGGTCCATCACATTTTGAAAAGAATATATTACCTGAGTCAAATTAGGGTACCTCTTACCTGGAAAAAAGGAACTGTACCCTAAAGCCCAGAACACAGCTGCAGTTGGCACAAGCATGTTCTTCGAAAACTATTGTGCCAAAATCCAATAATTTTGAAAGTTTTAAAAATATACATATTGTTGCTTAGGTGTTGCACTTTGTGAAAATAGAATAGTATAAAATAGAATGTCTGAAAGATGCAAAACCCAAATCAATACACATGGATTCTTGCACTGTACTCCACGAAGTGCAACTTTTGGTTATGGCGGTTTTGCGTCTTTCAGACGTTCTATCTCAGTCATTTTTGCACGCTATTTTACAAGCGAGGTGTTAAATGAAAGAGCAAGACCTAGGCAACAAATTGTATATTTCGAAAACTTTCAAAATTATTGGACTTTAGCACAATACTATGATCGAAACACATGCCAAGATACTTTTTGTGCTAACTGTAGAATGCAGAGCTGTTGAAATCCCAGGTATGTTTTCTGTGAAATTACTGCCACAAATAAGTCCATATTTTCTGTGAAATTACAGCCACATTCTTTAAAATTTCTGCCACAAATGGGTCTATATTTTTATATAATTACTGTCACAATAGATAGATCTCTAATTTCTGTGAAATTAAGCCACGAATGGGTCTCTATTTTCTGTGAAATTACTTCCACAAATTGGTCTAAATGTTCTGTGAAATTACTGCCAAGTATGCCACAAATGGGTTTATATCTTTTATAAAAGGCTTAAGCTTTATTTTACTGCTAGAAATACTGCTTAAGTATGGCTTAAAATTTAGGTAAGGGTTAACACATGAAAGGGGGATTCCCCATCCAGCAATGAAATAATATACATTTATAGTTACCATGGTGATCCATAAATACGGAATCCAAGAATGTTAACCTCAGCATCTTCTAAATACACACAATGAGTGAGAAGAGACCGGATGTCCTTCCATTCATCATCTTTGAGATCATTGAAAGCAGTTGCAAAACTCATGAAAACATGGCTGTTTTGTTCCATCATTAGTTGTCTGTCAAAGGTCACCTCATGTTCCCAGCTATGACTACTTTGTGTGGGGTGGGTAATTTCCCTGTAAATACGACAAAAATGAAGGTGGCACCAAGTTAAAATAGTCATGGCTTCTTTGTGTATTGCTCACATTTTCTTAGTAACAAATTTCAAAATTAATGTTTAAACCATTAAGCATAAGTTCCTAACTAATGCTAAGGGGAGGTAAGGCTAAGGGGGGGTCGGGGAAATAAAAGAAAAAAACTGGAGGAAGTGTGGCCTCCGCCAGACAGGTCAAAGACGCAAAAGTAGGGGGGGGGCAGCAGGAGAGGCAGATGTGAAAGCGAGCGGCGGGCAAGCAAAACAAAGTAGACAGCCGGGAAGTAGCTGGCCCCCACTGTGTTCAGACAAAGTATTAACATGCAGAAAGCTGGGTGCAAATCGCTACAGCACAGAAGTCATCATGGGTTCCTACGACCATTGGGCGACCGACAAAGGTAAAAGTTCACAGATTTTGGTAGTGTTGGTACAATGCATGGAATGATGAGAGTTCATCACATACAGCACAATACACTGACAAATCACATACCAACATCCGCACAACAATACTCGCCCAGCTCTTGTGGGGGGCCAAAACGCAAGATTCATACACTCTGCTATTTGTTAGATTTTAACCAGGGTCCAATTATCCTTGCCAAGAAGTACATGCATAGTTATTAACCATAATTATTGCTTAGAACAAGCTGGTCCTTGGTCAAATTGTAGCCTTGACCTTTGACATGAGACTCAGCCCAGATATTCAGAATTGCCAACAATAACATTTGGGGCCTAATCCCACATTGCTAGCAAGTTAGGTCAGACTATGAATATAAGTCTTCGTCCCAAGGCCCCAACTTTGTAACGCATATCTCTGGTCCCCTATGAGAGTCATTACGGGTCCAGATATCAAAGGTCACAGCCTTTAGGGGTCAACATATAAAAAAGATTTGAATATCTGTAAATCGATGACTACCACAGCCACCCCGCCAACTACCTAAATGACATATTTTTCAAAATTCCCTATTTGTCAAATACACAAAATTATTTATTGTGATTTTGGTACTTGGCAGCCATTATGAGGTCTGACTGTGGGTACAAGTTTCACAACTTCCATGGGTCTAAACATTGATGGATTAAAATGTGGTCTTGACACTACTAGCCATCATCCATGATGACCGCAAATCAGTATGCACCCTTACAGACTTATGACTTAATAAATGTGCAATTCAATCTGTGTGGGTGATATATTGTAGCAGTCAATAGTTTGATTTATCAATCTTGAATTATGGAATCCCTTAAACATTTCAAAATGTCATACAACACCTCCCAAGGATGGACGGGCAAAGTAAAGTAAGGGTTAATTTATTGATGCTTTAATACTATGAGAGCAGATGACAAAATTAAAACATTCATTTATTTTACTGTACTGACTATTAATTGAATTTATTGGTAGTAGAACATGCACACAGTGTCATTAAAGATCTAAGATTTGATTCTGGCATGTAATATAGGGAAATTCGCAGCAAATCCCTATGTGTTAATATTGTGACATGTCCTCTCAGCATTTTGTAAACATTTCGCCAGTATACTTGGGAAGAGTTTTTGTAGTGGTCTATTTTCTTCCTCAGCTTGTGTTTCCAAATCTATCAGAGAAAGGGAGAGGGTTTCGCAATAGGCCATTCAAATGAATGCTGCACCGTCTATGGAAGGCCCACATGGAATTGAGAATAGGGTTACTGTAAACAGTTCTTTGTGAACAAATTTTTGTGAATTTTCCAAGGTGCCTATCTGTGTAAATCGGAGTAGAATTTAGCAGCTTTAGTAAGTGGCAAAAGTGACCAGATGCCTCGCATATTGGCTTCAATCTATCACAAACCTTTGCACATAATTTTGGAAGTAATGCATAAAAAAAATAATGTTTGTTTGGCGTAACAGGAAAAAATATCAATGGGGGCGTCGCGTCAGATGTTTTTTTTAATTTGTTTTTTTGTGTTCAATCTTCTCAATTTTTACTCTAATGATACAGAATGCCCTACTATTTAAAGCTTTTTTCAATGACATAGCAAAGAGCTTGTTTTAATTTTTACTTGTTCCAGTTGCTTTGTTGTCTTATTTTGTTATTTTTTTCGTCTTTGTATTGGTAAAGTTTTTTTTTCAATTGTGGGATGAAAATATGGGTCGGTCATCAAAATATTTTTTTTTTTATTTTGTGCTAATTGCATAAAAACTTTTGAGTCGGAAGGTTTTTTTAGGGTTGGTCAGGTTAGACGCCACATAAACAATTTTTTTAAAATGCCTAATCCTCTCTTGGGGATATCTAGTAACCCATAAACAAATTGAGAAGCTATGATCCAGATGTACCTTTAAGATATTTTTGCATGAACTAAAAACTTCTATAATAAGTGTTTAACCTGTCTTTAGTTATTGTAAATAGCAATTTCTGTAATTAAATTCAGGGTCCCTATATAATCCCCCACCCCTTGTGGAGCACTCTTGTAAAAGGGACTTAACAACACTAAACCCTGGAAATTTCTCTGTGGCCTAGCTCATTGTAACCATACTTCTTCAGTTTACATGCTACCAAATGCTTCACAGCTATACAGGTTAACCCTGGCCTAAGGCATTTCAATATTCCATGTAGTCCGCTACCTTAGATTTGATACAACCCTCCACGAACAACAGCTAACATAACACAATTCGGAGTAGAACTCAGCATATTCAAGGTACACATTAACATTAAGCTGTACTATGTGCAGCCATTTTCATCATGACCATGCGGTAGGTTGTGTGTTGTCTAAGTGCAAGGTAAGGCAAGGTTTCTTCAGCATTTACATGCAGGCTAGTAATTTTACCTCTCTATTAATTGCTAGATTAAAAATTACATGATGTCCCGTATTGCCTCATGAAATTTTACATAACACCCCCTTAAATCTTCAAGTTGCAACAAAGATGTCACATATCAGGTGTCCTTAAAAAATCAGGTTTATTTCGCGGCCACCGTAACCCCGGGTAGAGGGTTTTTGGTTGCCCCAACCTTCTTTTCCTCTTTGGTTTTAACTAACTAACCCCAATGACTTTTACAAGCAAACTTAGTGAATAGCATGGGCATCAACATTGGGGATGGACTATCCCCCCTCGTCAAAATATTGGGAATATATCCCTGATTGTCTGGGATTTACGCCTATAGCATTCAAGTCAAAAGTATGTTGATGACCAATTATTGCCAGGGTCAACTCTCTCATGTCAGATGGTACCCATATAGGCACTGCTGTGGCCTTCACAAAATCTCACCATTTTCCTCAATCCCTAGCCAAACCCAGTAAATTACCATATTCGTAATATATGGCATATTCGCAGGTTTATCAATTTTGATGCTTGCAACCATGCTGTACAATCTTTGGTCTTGTCCCGCATTGACTATGCTAACTCATTACTAAATGGCAGTTGGCACCAAGGAAATAGATCTCAAAAGGCTCCAGCGCTTGCAAAATAAAGCTGCGTGCTTGGTGTTCGCATGCAGTCATGACCATAGTTCATCACAACTTTTGATAATATATCAAATACAAAATCCTTCTATGTGTATAAGTCTCTTCACAGACAGGATCCATTTTACCTTACGGATGGTCTAAATTTGTATAATGTATGAGATAGTAAAAGTACAAGATGAAGGCTAGTCTTCTGATGTTACACGGCTTGTTATTCCTCGTACCAAGCATAGATTTGGTGACAGATAATGTAATTGGTCCTAGGCTGTGGAACAAGCTTCCTGTTAATATTAGTGGCACCTTCGACTAGTGTCTTTAAAGCGGCACTGGCACATTTTCAGAAAATATGGAATTTCTTCAATTTGCTCGCAAATGATAGTCTAGGCCATTGGAAGAATAGAGATATATTTTGCACATAAAAAATAACATACCCCAAAATAGATAGGGACATTAATAAGAGGCTAAAGACATCCAGATAATTTGTAGGCTAACTTTTAAGTTTACTGCAACTTTAATCAACATTTGTGTGTATTACATCATTATCATAGACTCGTACTAATTGATATTAGATCCACAAAGGTCAAAGACCAGTTAAACAAGGTACATGCCGTCAGAATCAACTTTAGTGTGTGTTTTCTTGTGTTACATGCCATTTCCGCATCGTATGCTGAATTAATGTCGCCGGCGACATTAATTGTAAAATAGTTCTGTTTACCCATAAGCGCGCTGATTTGGGCCAAATAATTTCAGGTGAGGGCTAATGTATAAAAGCTATACAACCATACAAAAATATCAATTTTGAAAAATCTAGAGGGCACACTATTTTTCAAATGTGCCAGTGTCTCTTTAAATGACTCCTGAAAACACTTATTTCCTGATGTTTAAATTTTTGTTAACTTTGGATTTATTAGTTTTCCTAATTATGCTATATGTCATGTTGTATATTAATTTCGTATTTTAAGTATTTGTTGTAAGGTGCTGTGTTCTCTGTAGAGCGCCATAAAATGCATTATTATTAATATTATTATTTATTAAATTTGTAGCTTTTGCCATACTCCTTTTCAGTCCACTCCTTTAAAAAAAAAAAAAAAAAAAAAAAAAAAAAAAAAAAAAAAAAAAAAAAAAAAAAATGTGACCTAAATATTTCAGCTTCCTCTCTCTTATAAGTTTTCTTAATATCAAGCTTGAACCAATCCTCTCCAACACCCATTCATTTGTTCTTTTGTCCTGCCAGGATATCCTCAGAAGCCTCCTATAAACACCACATTTCAGTTCCACACACACTGAAGAGTCCCAAAACAAGTATGTTCTGGAGCCCCTACTATTTTAAATTCTGGGAGGCGAAATACCTACCAAAATTTAGCACAGTGGTGAATATTAATCTACTTGTTTTGATTGTAGTTGTATTTTAAAATCCAGATCTTTTATTTTTATTATTTGGTGTTCAAATACTTGTCACCTTCATAAATTGCTCTTTAATGATTATATCACTCAAAATATTGACAGTTCTAAATATACCCCAGTTGCTGCCAATTTCCCTTATACAGGCTGAACTTCAAATGCAAAGTCAGTCATGGATAACATGCAAGTCATCATTTCAAAGAATATCTTATAATCACCTTTCTGAAATTAACAATGAAGAGCTAAATTGTTCTTGTATTAAAATGATGCTTCTTGTTCTTCTGTCCAGCATCCTCCCAAGTGGAGTAACCAGAGCCCCCACCCCCCCCCCCCCACCGAAAATTAGTGATTTTCTGCACACGCTAGGTTGGCATGTCCTGATCACAGTCCAGATAAATGCAGACCATTCACTATCAGTTTAATGTTTGCAAGTAATTTCTGGGTTATCTGAAGCAAGTTATTTTTGCAATAACAAATATTCACAAAATGACCAGACCCAATTTTTTGGAAAAAGTTTCACCAGTTTAATTAAGCATTCTTCCTTTGGTGAATAATTTGTACATCAATTTTGTTAATGTTAAACATTTAGTTATTGGCATTACATTTTGGCCTGGATTTTCTTGTAATGTTTAGGAGATTGTGCAAAATGACAGGTCTGTAAGATGACATTAAGCAATTAGAGGATGCCAGGTTTTTCAAGGATTGTGTGTCGATATGAAGGTCAATGGAAATGGATTTGAAAAGGCACTCTTTTTCAAAGTTTGTGTGCATGAAAATGTGCTATCCAAAAATATGAAAAACATTGTTGTGAGGCATAGCGAATACTTGTTTAAAGGAATTTGCTTGTTTAAAGTAACATTTACACACAACATACACATAACATCCAGTCACGATTTAATATTTGAGAACAGTTTTGAAAGTGGGTTTTATAATATTTCTTGGCAAAAACCCAGGTTAAATCTATTATAGTGATAATTTACTTCATCAATCTTTCCAGGTAATCTTTTAAGGAGGGACATGGCATCAGTTTGTTTTTGAGAGATCAAATTGTAGTTTTCTAAATTTCTGAATTCTCACAACTTTCAGGAATATTTTACTTTTTATTTGGTGAAAATCGGACATTTCGTTCAAATGTTATGGTTGATCAAAGTGTACTGCATTGCACAGAGAAAGACGATTTCTTATGTTTCGTATTGTTTTTCAAGCAGCTACATTACTTTGTTTTTCATTGTTTTTCAAGCAGTAATATTTACGTGAATTACAAAAATAAATTAATTTTGGGGTAAAAGTGACCATTTACAGATTTGTTTTTAATTTAAAAAATAGTATTATTAATAGAATTGATAAATTTAGAATTAAAAATCAAAATTGGAATAATTAATTAAAGGCCGACTCAGAGATTTCCAGACGAGGGCGCCCTCATTTTTCAAACAAATCGTGTTTTTTGCATATACAGAATACTTGTCCATATACTAATCACTGTATGAAATAGCTAAGCTCAAATCAAAGTCCTTCATATAGAAAATCACAACTTTGTTATAAAATTCCAGATCCGGAATTTTTGTTATACACAGTATCCTATGGCACGTAATACTGTGCATAAATGTATACTGCATGAAAACGGAAAATCCGTTTCATCTCAAACTTTGGAATTGAGCATTTTAGGTGATTATCTTTAGTTCTAGTTGAATATTTTAATTATTCACAAAACAAATTGCATTTTGAAATCTCTGAATCAGCCTTTAATTTAATAATTAACAATTAAACGCTTCTGGACCTTTATTGGCCTATATCTTTTTTTGCCATTTTTCGGAGGTTGCAAACTTGCCCCCCCCCCCCTTATCTCAAAAACGGTTTGACCTATTGACTTCAAATTTGGCACAAAACTAGTTTAGGGTACATATTATGATCCTATGAGAGGATTTTGTATAAAACCCATTAGTTTTTGAGTTACATTGATTTTTGTATGCCACCAGCAGCAAAAATGGCGAGAGAAGTTTGAACGGTTGCCATGGCAACACGGAATATAATTTTCGTAAACGCTCTCATAGGATCACAGATCCTGGCCATAGTAATTGTTTAAGAAACAAACTATGTTCAAATAACTTTATATTTTTGAGATAAATGGGGGGGAAAAATTGTCATTTTGAATTTGATTTTCTTGGTGCCGTGACCTTTGACCCCTGCTGATTAGCATACCGGAGGTCGATATGATCCGAGACAAATATATTTGAAAAAGGCTCATCATACCGAACATTTTGGTATATCACTTGCTTGTTTTCAAAGAAACTATGTGCTGTGATTGCAATAATCATAATTATTGTATGAAAATGACGCCATGTCCCATACAACAGGCATGTTGCTTTCAATTACAAGGTGGTTCTCGAACCACAAAGGTCCCCCGCCCGTCGCGATAGTAAATGGAGGGAAATATAATTTTAAGATCACTGGGAGAATTGTGATGGAAATAAGTTGTTCTCAAACCACAGTAGTTGCAATTTGACAGTATCAAATGTTGACTACATTGACCATACAACTATTTGTAGTTATTTGACCTTAGATGACCCTACTTGACCTTGAAATGACCTTCACATTTTCGGTTTAGAAATGTTGACCACATCCACAAAGTTTCATGACCTACCATATATTGAGTTAGTTGACCTTGAATAACCCTACAACCATGAAATGACCTTCAAAATTTTCAGCAATGAATGCTTACTACACCCATCAGTTTTCATAATCATACTACCATGTGTATGGATTTGACCTTTAATGACCCCGCATGACCTTGAAATGAACTTCAAATTTTTTGGCACTGAAAACTGACCACACCCACCAAGTTTCATCATCCTACCACATATTTACTATTGATTTGACCTTGGATGACCCTGCATGACCTTGAAATGACCTTCAAATTTATGGCACTAAATGCTGACCACACCCACAAAGTTTCATCTTCCTACCACATACTTAGTGATTTGACCTTGAATGACCCCACATGACCTTGAAATGAATGCTGACTACACCCACCAAGTTTCATCATCCTACCACATTGGACAAGGGTTATAGCAATTTTATCCCATTTGACCTTGAATGACCCCGCATGACCTTGAAATGACCTTCAAATTTTTCGGCACTGAATGTTGACCACACCCACCAAGTTTCATCATCCTACCACAATTGCCAAGGGTTATAGCAATTTAATTCCATTTTTGACCGCATTTGACCTTTGACCCATGCCACATACCCCACCGTCGAACTCATCCACCGACTACTTGAGTGACATCCATGGTGCAAAGATGGGCACCCATACTTGCTTAGATCAAAAGATATCGTGTTTACAAGGCTTTATCCCTATTTTTGACCAAATTTGACCCCATTTTTGACCATATTTTGACCTTTGACCCAGGCCACATGCCCCACCTCCGAACTCATCCACCGGCTACTTGGGTGACATCTATTGTGCGAAGATGGACACCCATACTTGCTTAGATCAAAAGATATCGTGTTTACAAGGCTTCTAACAATATAACCCTATTTTTGACCAAATTTGACCCTATTTTTAACCATATTTTGACCTTTGACCTATGTCACATGACCCACTTTACATCCCAGCCAACGCCTAGCTGAAATGCATCTATGTTGCAAAGATGGACACCCACACTTGCTTAGATCCATAGATATTGCGTGGGACGCACACACACACACGGACGCAGGGCATCTCTATAGTCCCCCTTTGCCAACTGAAGTTGGCGGGGGACCAAAAAACAATGGTTTGTCAATTTCAATGCGACACAATGGTGGGCCTTCAAAATATCTGCCCAAAGCATTAGATTCAGTTTTACCTAGAAACTGTACTAGTATAAAATCCACACTTTGGAAGTGTTTTCAAATAAATTATCTGAAAATATTTGTGTGAGACCTGTTATTGTGTCCAAATAGCATACCTATTTTGAGTGTAAATGTGACTTAAAGCAAATGTGCGAACAAATTAACTATTATGATAGATATAGACTTGTGTATGAGTGCAAGTCTACAACACAGCCCTTGGGAACCCCTCAGAGGGTGTTTTGAACCAATCCCATAATGCATTGCAATTTGCCTATACTGTAGTGTACAAAACTCATGTCAGTACTTAGGGATAAAACGTGTACAAGAAGCTAGAGCACCACAAAACATTTCATGATCATGCTAAAATTTTTTAAGTACTAATACTTTGGGGACAAAAAATGAGTGTAAATGTCAGGGTTTTTATGTGTTAAGAATAGGATTTTAGTGGCTATCACATGACCCTATTGAGGTGAAATTTCCCAAAACTGGTGCATTGTGGGATTGACTCAATACACCCTCTGGGAGCCCCTTATAGCAACCTAGCCTGTGGCTTGTCTTGACTGGCCTCTGTTATTTATGTAAGCATTTAAGGCAGCTATAGATAATTACAACTGACCAAGTACTGTTGTTTTTACTCCATATGACCTTTAATGCTATCATCTTTAATTACCCAGACTATCCTCTTATGTTATACTCATCATTGGCTTTTTAAATGTTAACCCACTGTATTCAATGGCTATGCCGGAAGTGGAGTGCACAATAATATCCGTTGTTAATCTGTATAAATACATTGCGGTCCCTCAGAGTCTTCTGCCGTCGCTGCGATTTTTGTGACTGTGGCCAAAGGTCCCATGAGGTCACCAGGTCACATGAGGTCGCCACTTACCATGTCCACCCCACCCCGCCCCTCCTTTCCACCAAATTACATAATCGTACCCTTACGGAACTCATCGGCATGCATTAGTAAGGGTTGAAAATTTGACCACGACCACACACACAGCTACACAGACATACGACCATAAAGTTATCCCTATGTGCCTTATGCAATTCTTGTAGACGACACAATCGGTTATTTGTGTTCTCGGATCCTTCAAAGGGTTGACTGTCCCACATTGACAAAAATGGGGACCGGTCCCAACTAGGTTGTCCGATATGTGTCGAAGATAAGTTTTGGCATAGAATGACCCAAATTGACACCTAATGACCTCCGACCTCCTCATTTGTGACCCACATAAGATTTAAAGACCCCTTGTCTCAATGTAATAATCATACAAGTATGCACATTGATCCCATCACTGCACTAAAAACTATACAACATTTTAATACACCAAAAGTTTTACACACAGATCCCTTAAAATATACACTTGTTTTCCATGTTAGGGTCATATGGGTGAAAGATATTCAAATAACCCCTGGTAAAAGAAGTATAGAGTACACCCTTTTGTTTGTGATAATAAAGAAAATGGAGCAAATCCATGAAAACAGGCTACCATATTGATCATGAAGAATCATTCACACTTAACCAATTTGAGGTATAGGTGAATTCCAAATAAGACCTCCTCATCAAGCTCAAAATTTCATCCTGACTCGAAAGATGGAGGCTAAACGTGAGGTCAAACTCACTGAATGACTCAATTTTCTCATGCCTACATCTTGAATACTTACAGCTGTAAGGGTTTAAATTACAGTAACCTTGCATGTCTACTAACCAAGCCCTTTCTCATAAAAAACTCACAAATTTCTTGCCAACTCTGAAAAAGTGGGGGCTAAACGTGAGGTCAAACTTACTGAAGTTTACTCAATTTATCTTGCCCAAGTCCCAAATGGATATAGCTTTAAGGTTTTATGCTAAGTAACTTTGCCATGGTAAGAATAATCTTACGCGTACAAAATCCAAGCTGGATAGGGGAAGCCCCGCAGACTACCGTTACTGCATCATACTAATGTCACACAAATCACTGCTTAAAGTGCAAAATTTAAACTCATAGTTTTATTTAACAAAAATTGTCACCCAACATGAATAATAGAAACCTACAATTTTGAACAATTAGTTAGGACCTTGGCCTTGATAATACCCAAGTTAGAAAAAAAGTTGAGATTTTTAAGGAAATGTTATTTGTAGTTTTGTTCATCTTTTTCTCTACCTTCTTCAATCCCTCCTGTTCTCTTGGGGACACTTAGAATAAGACCAGCGCTCGCATGAAATAACCCCCCCCCAAAAAAAAGAAAAAAAACACAACAAGGATTTAGGTGTTTTTTTAGCAGAAGGGTGTTTTTCAGGACTATCCTTGCTATCCTTGGCTAAACCGTCACCCCCCTAGATTGTTCTAAGGAACTCTGATGAGGTAGTACTGGTTACCCTGGTAAGAATGAAAAAGAAGATCTACCTACAAGGGGTCAGCTCTGGAGAGCTAATGGCGGCCATCCAGCACATTCTGCCTTTATGGTGAGGATTGTTCCCCAAGGCAAAAAAAAAAAAAAAAAAAAAAAAATAGGCCCACTCGCAAACTTGTGATTGGCTCAGGAAGGACATCTGGTTAATACTTTTGCTCCAATAAAATCCTCACACAGCATTATTCTGAGTGTGAAGTCCTCCGTACACCCCAGTTAGGGGGACAAAACCAGATTTAAACTTTAGTTTAACTTTTACTAACTGTGAAGACTGCTGAGTAAATTAGGGCCAGTGACCTAGGGCAGTCTTTACAGAATAACATGCATGTGGACATGCGCTTTATACCGTAAGGACTGCGGATTCCTCAGGTTCCGACCTGGTTCACTAAAAGGTGTCAGATGACTTTGACCTGGTAACTACAATTAAATGAGCTTATCACTAGGTTTAGTGTACTTAGCTTTATACGCACATCAGCTTTTGATTATAATCCCTCACGTGCTATCTTCAGTAGATGCAATGTATTCAACCTTATAACTCACTAGCTTTGATTATATTATGTCGCCAACAGTGCTATCTGCAGTATCGCAATGTTATGGGTGAGTTTTTCATCATTTTCTGTACAGTACTCAGTTTAAATTTTGAAATTGCTCTGTATGTTTACAAGTTCCCAAAAACATGTTATTTTCACAATTTAGGGATATAATAGATTGCCAACACCTCTTTACTCCCAACCTAAGCATTTTTAAATTGTAACAGTTCCCGTACCCCTCAAAAAAGCTTGAATTTTCCCAAAATGTTTGCATCCAATTTCATGCTAATATTTGTTAGGGTTCTGCTTAAAGTGACAGGAGGAGATGTTTTTTAGAATACAAATTTCTCAAAATGTGCACTTGATCGGTGGTAGACCCACCTACCGAGAATGTTTCAAAGGTTGTATTGGACAAACAGTACAAAAGAAAACTGCAAACTTTTGTTTGTGAACTTGCCCCGCTATCGTAATCGTCTCTACAGAAAAACTGTACTTCAAATTTCTGTCGACAGTAAATTTGGGCGTATAAAGACCAGCGTTTCGGCTATCTTCACTTCAGGTGTGATCTAATTACATTGTAAGCATTCCAATTGCAAAAAACAGGGGTTCGAAAAATTGGGGGCACTTCTTTCTCTTCTTCATCGTAAATGTCTCATGTCGCTTTAAGGAGCATTATTAAATCAGAAGGGTTTAATCACTTTATTCAGATTTTGCAGGCCAAGTACATATCACGTTGACTTTCTGCAGGAAAAAATGGCCGGTACTTTATGCAAATAGTCCGTGCTGGGTGGTGATTTCATTGTGTGCCGATTTCTCACCAGGAAGCTGGTCAAACCTTGCAAATTTGTATCTTGGCAGGCTGACAGTATGAAGATCTTCCGAGAAAAGCTACCATTTAAGGTGCCAGTCGCATGATAGCGAAGAAATTAGAGTTTTTTGATATTTGTTGTGTTTTTGACTGATAGCTTTAGGCAGTTTAATTAAGGGTGTGAACCTAAACATTCTAAATTGTGAAATTAACCCTTCATTAATTAGGTGCATCTGAATGTTTACCTTGTTTACAGCTTTGTACCAATCCTGAGTTTTGATGCACCTGAAATTACATCTTGTTAATTCTCCCAATTGTAACTATGATGCAAGTAAAATTGCACCTCTGATTGTAAAATAATCTGTAAAATGGGAATAATTGGTCAGTCATAAAATACACATTAGTTCTTTTTCTTACCTAGAAATTCATCAAATGCTTTGACTTCAGATTGAGAGCGAAGTTGCTGAAGTTGCCTGCATGTATCAAGATGTCTCCATCAGGTACGGACGTGCATACGACTTGTCTTGGAGAATGTATCCGAATGCAACAAATCTTGTGTCACCTACATGATAGTATACAATTCACAATGTTTATTACTGTCATTTTTTGCCTAGGCTGGTGAAGTTCATTTTAAAAAAAATATCCTCTGTACCAACCCTAATATTTTTCTTCCGTTACGGGAAACAACCTTTAGTCCGTTTTAACCCTGTATGTCCCTGCATGCACTATAGTTGCTCATAGGTCATTTTGTTTGTTTTTTTTCCAAACTGTCAAATTTTGCATTCCATGACCATATTGGAACAGCCCTAAAAAGGTAGCAATGATCCATTCAACAAGCCTAATCTTGTGTCACTGGCTTTGAGATGACTGGGTCATTTGGGAGCCATCCCAAGCCACGGTATGGTTTTCATAACCTACACAGAATCTACCAGTAAAAGGGTTCACTTACATCACATCAATCGTCCGCATGAATGAAGCCTGTAAAACATCTCAGATGTAGCATGCTAAGGGTCTTGAGGTGGGTTCAGAAATACAAATGAGTGCACTTATCTACAAAAGCAAACACAGAAAGACAGGCATGCCATCATGCAGTCACAACAACAGGCAAGGCATTTTACTAGCACATTCGCATACACAGACTTAAAAAATGCCCCAAAACGCAACATCTCGTCTCCGATTTTCAAGAATCCCAACATAAAACTTTTCAAAGAAATGTCATTACTGGCATACCTGCAGGTTCACAGAATTGGACACGAACTGAGAGACTAGTTTATGAAGAGAACATGGGTTTCCTACTACTCTAATTTGCTACGTGATGACATAGCCTAAACAAAAAAAAAAAATCCTTTAAGGCAAAAAATTACAAAACTCCCATTCATGTTTGGAACTTACACTGCAAATAAAGTGCTAAATATGGATTGCAGGACAAAATCCTAAATCAATAGAGAATTATATATGTGAATGTGTAACTTGGGATTTGTTTTTTTCAGTGGGTCCTTAAAAAGAGTGCTGGCTGACCCTTTTTTTTTATGAAATCAAATTATTCTAAATTCCAGAAAAACAGCTATTAATTTTTGTAGCGCAAAAAGAAATCCTAAGAGGGTATGCAAGCCATGATAGGGGTCCTAGACCTAAACTCAGATACAAGTGAAAATGCTCAGTGAAGTTGTGAAGCTCACTTTTGAATATGGTTGACAATTACACAGAATTGTCAAGCATCATTTATTAATTTCAACCGATTATGGATGCCTATTTTATTACTCACTTTCCTGAGAGCATTAACATGCTTTAACCTATGGATTTTGGATGTTAAAACACATTTTCCCTTTGGGTGTGGAAAGGTTCTCAAATTGTACTTGTAGACTAGTCCCTATTTTTATGTAAATTAATTCTTTGTCTCAAGCTCATCAAATATTAAGAACCTTATGTTGGAAGTGTGTTTTTTTTTAATTTTCTTTACAATTCTTATGCTGTGTTTTTATACAAACTTGAAGAAGGATTCACCATCCTTTAGAGTTCTGATTTTGAAATTTTATCTAGAGGCGACGTCATACTGTGTGTCGAATGCCTACAGTTGTCATGAGTTCATTGTCATACCAAGATCGTATCACTGGACAAATGTAAATAACCAGGCGATGTTGAAACTGGTTGTTCTATCGACTCGGCTATGAACTTCCGCAAATTAATATTTGCAAGTGCTGTAGTTACCACCGTGTGTTGAAGTCGTGGTATTGTATGAAAGGGCCATAACTTAAAGCTAGTTTTTTTAGGATGCCAAGGGTGCCACCCGGAAGATTTTTCTGATCTCAAAAATTTTAAAAAATGACAAATTTAAACCCAACCCGCATTTGAGCACAAATAAATGGTGCATTTTTTTTCTAATGCTGAGGGCAGCTTGAGACAACACTAAAATTACGATTGGCCTAATATGAGAAGGCATTTTACACACTGTAGAGTGAAGATGATCACTGAGAGCCATCTAATTTGCCTACACTACAGTTTTTTTTACTTCCAATGTAATTTTAACACATTCCTGTTTTTTTTTCGTCCCTTTTTTTAGGTTTTATTCCCTGAACTGAATACAAACTAAAGCAAAGAAATATAACAATCACCTCCTTAAAATTCATAATATCCAATAGAGACAAATATTCGCATAAAATAAAGCTAAAACAAGGAGTAAGAATTTGTTAAGCAAGCAAAAGTTCCATTTCGGAGGTCACCTTCTTTCCTCTGAGACACCCTGTATATAAACCTGATAAGATTCATATGTTTAACCTGATGCTTTCTTCCTTTTCTGTCAATTTTTCAGTCTAAAAAAAATTATGGAACTCTCCAGACTTTGTGTTCACTTTAAGCCATTCCTCCTTTCCTGCAAATTTCAATATGTTGACCTCTTTCGGGCAATCACTGGTAGTGTCTTAACCTTCTGATAACATTTGCCCCAATTCACACAATTTTTCCCATATCCAGAACTTACAATGTCTATTTATAATAAAAAAAAATACCAAACCCATATGGCTATTCCTTTGACTTTTTTTCAGTAGTCGGCGATTAGTACTAAAAATCTCACTTATCAAAATTGGAGGGGTGCCCTACGTACCCACCAAATCTCTGAATCAGGTCTTAATTTCCCTTCATTCAAGAAACCTTTGCTTTATAACTAAGTGTATGAATGATATGACTAGCACCAGTTTAGGCATGTTTGGCCTGGTTGACAAAAATTCATTATCTGATTTAATCCACCAATTCATATTATTCAATGAAGGAGACAAGTGTAAGCTGAAATGTCCATAAATGGGTTCAGGGCACTAAGTCCTGCAATATCATATAAAAGTCCAATTTTTTTCTGAAAGTTTTGATAAAAAAGGTCCCAACTTTAGAGAATTTGGACAGGAAGTCCTGGCATACAATTTTAATGTGAACAATAATTGATGTATTACCATAGCCCACAGATTTCTGTATGCTGGTTATACCATAAGGCCAGGTAAAAAAAAAATACATGTTAGCCATCCCCTCAGGTTTTTTTTTTTTAGGTATCTTCAATTTTCTTTTTCTTTTTTAACCATTTCAGTTGGTATTTGAGTAAAATTGAAGTTGTAGAGCTTCCTATAAGTTTGATTATTATACATCCAAGAAGCCCTTTAACCCTTAACGTCCCAGCTGTTCTAAGTTAGAGAGTGAGAATGTTGAGAGGTGGGAAGGATAAAAGTGGGAACCTTGGTAGGTTCCTGGGGATGGGCTACCACACTACAAGACAGTTGTCGTGACTGGCCAGTGATTTCGTTTGCCATATTTGTCTTGTTTGATGCCCCAATCGCCACATCCAGGGCTTAGTTAGAGAATATATGATTTCTTGAATCGGGGTGCTGTAATCTACGCGAATTTGAACCCGGTATATCGCACTTTTTTTCAGTATTCTTTAAAGTGTATGAAACACGGCGGTAGGCCGAGTCTTCAAGCAGGCCAAGTTTCACCTTCCTCATTTTATATTTCACTGTGTCTGAGTGACACTATAAAATTACCATATTTGGAACCGTAAAGCCAATGTGGAGGTTTTCAGTGATATAATATGATAACCCCAGAAAATTGCTCTAACCTGAATTGAAAATGAATTTTGATTTGGGCTAGAGCAATTGACTTTTATCGCATCCTTAAAGAGTTCCCACCACAGACACAGATGAAAATAAATATACAAACTGAAAATATAAATTCATAATGTAATAAACAAAACTATGGTTGCCTGGGGGAACACTAGGGACTTGTCACCATTGTGGATTCATTTCCATGGCAACCAATGGATATCCACCTTTCACTCTCTGGGCCCTACAGGTGTTAATCCAACGGTTCTTATTGCTTTTTAAATTTAAAATTACACACTCAATGATTTACATTCAATCAAATCAGCATGGAAAATATTAAAAAGAGTTCCAAACAAGCCTAGTCTTGTAGGCCAGAGTTTTTTGGTTCATTTTGCAGATCATTGAGAAGCCATCTCAAAATTAAGCCACAGACTTTTGAGTCCTAACCTAGACACAGAATCTAGCCAGGTGGAAAACATTAAATTTGCAACAAGAAGATTTTTGGAGCTCCCATATATTGTGTCATCTGCAGTGATTTTCGTAAGATTAAGACCTCCAAATAGATTTCTTTACCTTGTCCTTTGGTTACAGAAATCCTTGAAAGTGAAAACCGATCGGCCAGGAAAGATAATGAATTTTTGGTGTAACCTAGCACTAATTTGCTATCAAAGGTTTTTCTTTCTTCACAATGCATTTCTTTGAAATATCCCATACATTACTAAAAGTCCGAGAAATCCGGGTGCCAGAAATATGTCTAATTGCATAAATTCAAAATGGCCGCCATTTTCAAAGGACTTTTTCCCATAACTCATGATCCGAAGGTCGTAGAGCGGTATGTTGGTGTCTCTAACCCTGTTTTTGGGGGTCTACGACTCAATTAGAAACACCAATACATATGAGATAGTGGTTTAGGCCTTATTTGCATCAATCCATATTGCTGCCATTTTGGTGCACTTTCTTGAAATTGTTATGTTGAAATTGTTTACTGGTTTCCATGCTTATGTTATCAAAGAACAATGATTATTAAGTTGCTATTTAAAGACATGGGACTCCATCTGATGAAAAATATCATTTAAAATTTTGTGGATTCATACTTCTTGAAAATTTTTCAAACTCCAAAGGAATACATCTTAAGACTCTACACATAAAATGACAACATTCAAAGAAAAAAAAATCCTTTTGTCATTTTTAAGCTTTTCTTGGTAGCTCAATGGCTTCAATTTGCCAAAAAGTAAACGGAATTACTTAAATCTGTTCTGAACACTCAGAAATATGATTTTTTTTTTCCTTTATACTGTCTATAAGGATCCAGGAAGATCAGGCAAGATTTTTCATACTGTAGTAGACACGTCGTTAGTAATGCAGTGTAGTAAACCATGCAATTTGTTCCGTTTATCTGCTTTGAAACACTGATACCACAATGTCTTTATAGGTGGATTTTTGGTGATTTAACAGGCCATTCCATCCATTCTAACACTTCGAGGGTGTCGACTTGCTACTCTTGTCCCATTTTTTTGGAAAGGTGTTGATGAAAGCATGAGGTAGGAGTGGTAGACCAGGAGAGGTAGACTAAGATTTTATTATGAGGTTAATGCACATAGATATGTCAGTGTTCTTTGAGCAAGAAGATTTTTTTTTTTCACTTTGGGTCAATATCAACTTAACTATACATGATAAGACTGAATTCAGAAAAGACATTTTTTGACGGAAATTCCCACTAAATTT
>JAMKCH010077260.1:0-10018 GCA_023653785.1 Ophioderma brevispina | reverse complement strand
TGAGCAGACCGAGTCAGCTGGGGCATCTGGGGAGGCCAACCGGAGGAGCAAAAACGTCGCCGCGCCAAGCCCCGAAGGGCCCGGTACAGCATGCGGAGCCAGCTGAGATGGCACCGGCATGGCTAGTAGGCTGAGCAACGCGGGGTGTAGTGGAGTGAAGTCAAACACCTGCGGCATCCCGCCAAGGCGGCCACCCAAGCCAAATCACCGGGTAGTACCCGTAACAACCCCCTGAGGTGATGGTACCGTGGTCAGCGGTCGGGGCCCCGAAGACACCGGAACCGTAACCACGCTAGGCGTAGACAACGGCGGCGATGGATTAACCCCGGTTACCAGGGCATCACCATCGCCACTCACCACTATCGGAACGCCCGCTGCCGCCAAAACCTGGGGAATTGGCAGAGCAGACCGCGCTAGCCTGCCACCGGAGCAGCCCCAGAGCTTGAACCAGGCGAGCAGCCGGCCGGTGGCGTGTTAGAGAGGCGACACGAAGTCGCCCTGTTAACGTGCCGCGGAATAGGGCCGAAGTACCCCACCTTCGGGAACACCAATAGCAGCAGCGGGCCTGGAAGAAAACCCCGGACCGGGCCCGATTACCGCCCCCCTTCTCCGTGGACGCAACACGAGAGGCGTACCCATGTTCAATGTCGCCATGAACATACGACAGACCGATACAAAAAGAGGAACACGGTTGGATGCGGGAGCCCTGCCGTGGTCGGCACAACCAGAGGATGCGGGGTCC
The DNA here is from genome assembly GCA_023653785.1 of Ophioderma brevispina. NCBI lineage: Eukaryota > Metazoa > Echinodermata > Ophiuroidea > Amphilepidida > Ophiodermatidae > Ophioderma > Ophioderma brevispina. The sequence goes on along the minus strand of JAMKCH010077260.1, from coordinate 9,276 downwards.
CAAGAAATAGATGGACGCGGCAGCGACGCAACCTTTTTGCGACATAACGGGTGAGCGGAGGTGCTAGATGGACAAGCGTGCACACCAAAAACCGTAGAAAATTACAAAGCGTGCCGTGGAGGGTACCCGGCGACGCAACGTCGGGACTAACAAAAACACTCGGTAACTGAGTCACCAACGGGTTAAAGAAGATTTTCAACCCAGTTTCGCCATATTTTATAAATATACCTCAAGCTTAATTAAAATAATAACACACCATCCAAGTTTAATCAAGATAGGAAGTGCCCACTAAGCAATAAAACAGACAAAACAAAGCAACATAGTCCAAACGCGTCCAAAGCTGCAACACGTGCGGCAATGGCTTCCTTTGTTACCTTCTTTCCGCTACACAGATCACATGTCCGCATCGGCGGCAAAAAGATACATAATAAAAGCTCTCCGATGGGCGTTGAAAGTCTCCCGTAGATTCCGACCAGATAGAGCGCCTTAATATCAATTATAAATCCAATAAATATATCAGATAGTTATGGTATAGTAGTAGAGATTCAGTTTGCGACGAAATCCGCCAGTTCACTATCTCAGTTAAATTTGACTGCCCCAACAGAGATGCGATGCGTTCCGTCTTGTACCGACAGCCAAAACGAATTGAGGAAGAGTACTGGTCGACAGGGTGTGACCTGGGGTCCACTGGTCGAGACAATTTTCTCTTTTACGGGGCTTAAAATGGTATTTGGGGCATTCCATTCTCAGAGGGAACTGCTATATTTCAGTCAAACATGGTGTAAAAGGAAATCGCTCAGTGTTAATGATTTTTCGTCTACAAATATAGACAATACTGTAAACATCAAAAAAGTTTGCACCGATGCCTGTTCCTTCAAATGTTATGATTCATTCACTCCTCCAAAAGCTGAACATGTATTATATGTACTTTATTTTTCAAATGAGCTAATGAGTGATGAGGACATGAACAATCAAGGGGCATCGATGGTAATGTGACTGAATTTTGTTGGGTTTTATAGAGACACTTTTCTTCTGCATCACTAGATGAGGTGAATCAATGTTTACAAAACACAGGTAGGCACCTGCTCCACTGACATGTAGAGGTGCGAAGAATATGCCCCATACAGTTACACCAGGCCTTATCACGCCCGATTGAGCGGGAATTTTCAAAGTACACGCTGGCAGGTGCTCAAGCATACTGCCGGGCAGTGCTTTGTTCGTTGCCGTGGGGCTGTCGGGACCGGCGGGACTACATGTCAACTCATCTATAAGTAACCCGATTTTTTCTTCCTTGGATGAACGCCGTTCATTTTAATGTGACTCCGTGGACAGAGCAGCAAACCGACTACTTGATAAAGCTGTAGCTCGGCTTACCTAACCGATGGACGGGTTCTTTGCAGCAAATTAAAGATAATGAAATACGCTTTCTGATGATCCCTCTATTTACATTTAACAACATCCCAAGACGGACACAATCAGGTCAATTTTTTACCACCTGTAGATCGTTCACTACACCTTTATCTTTGTGAAGTCCTGTGCATTTTCTGACATGTCCTGTATTGCACATCCATTTCTGTAGCGGTTTCTGAAGGTGGTTTTCGCTAACCCAGAAGGTGCGTCCCAATAGTAGACGATGACCACACGCTATCACGTCGTTTCGAGTCCACCATTCCAGATGGAGGTTGTATAACTGTGACTTTTGTGATTTTCTTTTCGGAAAGAGGGCGAAAGAAGTCATATTTAAGTTGACCTATCTTTTGCCCCTCCTTCCATCAGCTATCGTCCTGGCAGGGTTATCAGTAAAAACCTTGCCTCTGAATCGGGAACGCTTGCCAAGCTGCATGGCAACATGCAAAGTTATAACAATATTTCACTCATTATCTCGGGCGGAAAAAAAACGCGTCTTTTCACCGATAGTCTATTTTATAAACATAAAAATTTTAGTCATGTGATTGGTGGATACTATATCACGTGATATAAAATATATTTGAGACTAGTTCCCCAAAAATTCACAGGCAGGAAAAAAAGTTCCCATAAAAAGCTACCTATTTCCCCATTCACGGGGAAATAGTTCATTTTTATGAGAACTTTCTTCCCTTGCATTGGTATCTTGATAACCTTGAGTGCGGTGCAGTGATCTCGACGAGACTTGGCAAGTTTTCCAAATGAACAGCAATATTTTATATGTTATATAAAACAAATATTGACTGCTCTAATTCGTGAAAATGTCGGTCTCGGGAAAATGTAGGCTCACGGTCTCCAGTCACCTGGGGTTATTTTGCAACTCATTCCTCATGAGAGTTAATATTGTATACTAAACGACTTGGCTCCTACACAAAAACGCACTTGGGCAACTCAGCCGTTTGACAATGTTGGTGTTGGCTGTTCTAATTCTATGGTGCGCTCGCATGCAGTAAAGGACGGCTAGAAAATTCTTGAGTCATTATGCTTATCCGCAAGGTGAACTTTTTATCTGTTATCAAAGAAACGTTTTGGAGCAACAATATTAAGTAGATCACCACGATTTTTAGAAAAAAATTTTATCTTGGATTGAATGACCTGTGATGCAATACCCTACCTGTAAATTCCATGCCGACTGTTTCAATTCGCGGATTTCGTTTTTTATTATGAGAAAGTAAAACCGTGATTCCAAAAACCATATTCACATAAAATGAACGGTCCCTAAGAATATGAAAATTATGATTTTTTGCACTTCTACTAAAAATCTCCCCATATGAAGGGATTAAGCTGAGAATTATCCTTTGGTACAAAAAAATGTGAAATTTAATTTGCCTCGTAGGAGCAAATAGGAAAATTCAACATATGGTTTATAGTAAAAATTAAGGCATATAAAATACTCCTTCTTTTATTTTTAGCCATTTCTGTAGCCAAATAAAAGGCAAGGGAATCTATTGAGTGTCTAATTTATATGAAAAGCACTACAATACATCGGAGGATTTCAGGTCATCAGCATTATCGGTCGACCAAAAGGGGCCTTGTCGTCATAAACATCCAAACCAAACACTATTTTATCCTAAGATTTCACAGATAATTGAGAAAAATTGTAGCCTCTGCTGGCACCAAAATTTTGAACTTTCTGGTAAAAATCCAAAGGTCTTGCTGGACAAGGAGTGGACGCGTCAGGACGGAGACGCGTACAAAAAAAACGGGACAAAAATCTGCACATATGCGATAAAAACACCAAGACGATAAAAATAGATGTTAATTTCAACATTCTCAATGGAGAATTGGAAGAATCTAGTAAGCTTAATCTTTGGTTTAGAGAACAGGAGAGTCAGAGAGATAAAAAGGTATGCTTGGTTATAAACAGAAGACAAACAGGAAAAGATGCAAGAGGAATGGGATTTCTGATGCCTAAAGCAAAGACTTCCAGAGCTAAAGTCATCTTATTGATGTTTATTTGTGTTTGAACTAAGGAAAGTTGCAGGACGGATTGAGGATGCGTAGAAGGACCAAAGTATGACGAATTACAATGTGTTACGGGCGAGAACATCGTTAGTAATGAAAGGCTAAAACATGAAAAATGATAAATAAGTACATTAGGTTGTGGCAATTAAGTACATAGGTCAAAACACCTTTAAGATGGGGACAACGATTACCAAGGAAGAATAGTAAAATCATGATAAAGCAGGATGGAACTGCTTTGGAGGCATTAATAGATGCCTGTAATAGGTGTATACCAAAACGAGTGTACGACGATTGATTCCTTCTAATGCCCCCCCCCCCCCCCCCCCCCCCCCCCCCCCCCCCCCCCCCCACCCCCCCCCCCCTTATGGATCAGTACTAGCCTCAACTAACACCTGGAAAACAAACCGAGGAGCACAAAGCGCAATGGAAAGACGAGGATATATATAGATATATATATATATATATATATATTCACATGAGTCTACATGTTCCACTCAAAGATAAGGTCAGGTGACTTCTCACACGGTCAAGAAAATATTATCACCAAACGTAGGCCAAAAGAAGTAAAATGGAGATAGGCCACCACTGGTAGCTCGAAAAAGATACGGAATAAGACACGAATGATGACAACTGGACTGGCTGCCAAGAACAAGCAACGACAGAAAAGGCATACAAAAAAGAGATGAGAGACGCTAATATCACATATAATATAGGAGGGCTTGGAACTAGTTAGGCTTTCAAAAGAGATACATGGACACGGACATCATGATGAGTGCTGCATTCATAGGGTATGTACGCAAGGAAACTAGAACACAGTTCAACTTTTGGCATCACATTTCAGAACAGCTTTATCATGCCTCTCTAGCTTTAATCAAAAAAATTTTTGCTTAATACATTTAAATATTAAATACAAATGCAACTTCCCTTACAGAAAAGGTGTTAAAAGTAAACCTGCTCACCTATCTTCCACCGTTGTTGCTAGAGAACAAACGACACCCCTTTGTGTTGCAAGGTTACTGCACCGGCCCGCTGTGACATTACCCGTATAAAATAACACAAAGCATAAATCAATAATATGCCAGGGACACAAAGGGGGAATTCCCATTAAAATCTAAAGATAATACACACGTGGTAGTGAATAATTCCAAACCAAAGCGTTAATACACAGATTGGTTAATACAATTTACTTTTCGAAAACGTTTAGAGATAAAGGGATCAGAAGATGCAACTTTTTAATATCACACGCATTAGCCACTGTAACTACTTGGCCCCCAATACCATTTTAGGCAAACCAAACTATTTCGTCTAAAGACGCGTTTTATTTAGGCTTAAACATTTATTACACTATATTCTTACAATCATATCCCTTATTCCCTAAATGCATTTTTTAAAAATCACGAGGCAGACCCTGCCTTGTGTTTTCGGGAAAGTGTTCTAAACCTAACAACACAAATAACCGCTAGAAAAATAAACCAAAACCCCAAAACCACCTCTTTTTTTTGCGGTGATCGTCAGGTTGCTAGTCATTTTCCTCTATTATAGTTATAGGCAAATGGTTTAGTGTCCCAACTTGTTATTAGACTAAATGGTTAATATTCTGGTATCTCTATAAATCTTTTGTCCTGACTGTAAATAAGTGGTTTGTCCTTCATATTCGCAGTTTCACGTTTATTGTCGATGTCCTAGCAACGTATTCTAAATAATTGTACAAAACCGAACTAGTCACAAACATCGAGATTAACAATCACTTCATGATAAAATTAGGAATTTGATAAAAACCAACTTACAATCAACTCCCAAATGTTTCCACTTAAAAGCTTTTCAGATTTTTTGTCCACATCAAAAAGCTTCTCGAAGTAGAATCAAGATCACTTTTAACTTTATCTACACTACTAATTGTTTACGACAACTATAATGTTTGTGTTCTTTTCATGGTTAGCATACTTTCCTACAGCTTCTCTCCATAACAGCATTTATCCACGAACCTTTGAGGCCCTATTATGCCTATGGACTTTGCAATCTATCTGATACTGAAAATGGTCCAGAAAAATATAATCACTCGCGAGAACGGGGGTGAAATATTTACCTTGTACGTTGGATGTATCCAGCACACATAACTGATGTCCTAAGTTCCAAACAGGCCCGTACGTTGGGAGGGCGGGTGTCGGGTGCGATCATCCCCCTCCCCAATTCACACAGAGGTGCAAAAGGACCACTTTTGCTGTTATTGTTTTCTGATAAAGAGGTCCAAAAAAGTAAGAGAAATTTGAAAAAAAGTTCACTTTTGGGTGATGGATGTTCAAAAGGTTCAAAAAGGATCATTTTAGGGGAGTTAGGAGGTTAGGAGGGGTTCCATTTTATAAAAAACAAAAAACCAATTATGGAGGTTTCTCCCGCTATTTCTGGAAATTTCGAGAAGCGATTTCAGATATTTCTCAAAATGTCACCTATACAAACATATCATAATACTCATCGATGTAGGCCTTGACCTTGAACTTTCAAATCGGTATTAATTTTCACCTTGTTGCCATTGTAAACCATAGCTAGGGCCTGTGATTGGCTAAATTTTTGAACAAACGTAACTCAAACACCGTTGGATTACATTAATGAGGTTTAAGTGAGAATGTTCGCTGGGACATTCCGGAGGAAACCATATTCTCGGATTTTTGAATTGGTTGCCCATGTGCAGCAAGGAAAGCCAATAAGCACTCTTTGCTGAATAACTTAAAAACGAAGGAAATTCAAAATCGTAAGATCTGGTTTTCTAGAGCTTAGTCTCTCTTAATATCTGGTGCCACTTTCATTCCTATACCATTTTTCGTGTTCTAGTTACGTTTTGTTTTGAAACTTGCAATTTTGTTTGCGCTTTTTGACGAACTGAGATATAGGCTTTTAAAGTTTTGGTGCAACGTTGGATGGCGCTATTTATAATACGAATTATGTAATTATTTTGCATTGTTTAGTGTAGAGAGTACTAATCATACCTGTTTTTAATCAAAATTTGGTTGAACAGATGCCATTAATTACTTTGTTATTAATTCTTAAAATTTTTAATTTTGCAAATATGCTGTGAGGAACTAAAAATACATAAGAAATTATCTAAAGTGATGTTAAAAGTGAGCTATTTGATCTTTATCATATATATATATATATTCCACATGATACATGTTTTCCCTCTCACTCAAAGATAGGTCAGGTTCCTCACATCGGTCCAAAAATATTATCACCAAACGTAGGCCAAAAGAAGTAAAATGGAGATAGGCCACCACTGGTAGCTCGAAAAAGATACGGAATAAGACACGAATGATGACAACTGGACTGGCTGCCAAGAACAAGCAACGACAGAAAAGGCATACAAAAAAGAGATGAGAGACGCTAATATCACATATAATATAGGAGGGCTTGGAACTAGTTAGGCTTTCAAAAGAGATACATGGACACGGACATCATGATGAGTGCTGCATTCATAGGGTATGTACGCAAGGAAACTAGAACACAGTTCAACTTTTGGCATCACATTTCAGAACAGCTTTATCATGCCTCTCTAGCTTTAATCAAAAAAATTTTTGCTTAATACATTTAAATATTAAATACAAATGCAACTTCCCTTACAGAAAAGGTGTTAAAAGTAAACCTGCTCACCTATCTTCCACCGTTGTTGCTAGAGAACAAACGACACCCCTTTGTGTTGCAAGGTTACTGCACCGGCCCGCTGTGACATTACCCGTATAAAATAACACAAAGCATAAATCAATAATATGCCAGGGACACAAAGGGGGAATTCCCATTAAAATCTAAAGATAATACACACGTGGTAGTGAATAATTCCAAACCAAAGCGTTAATACACAGATTGGTTAATACAATTTACTTTTCGAAAACGTTTAGAGATAAAGGGATCAGAAGATGCAACTTTTTAATATCACACGCATTAGCCACTGTAACTACTTGGCCCCCAATACCATTTTAGGCAAACCAAACTATTTCGTCTAAAGACGCGTTTTATTTAGGCTTAAACATTTATTACACTATATTCTTACAATCATATCCCTTATTCCCTAAATGCATTTTTTAAAAATCACGAGGCAGACCCTGCCTTGTGTTTTCGGGAAAGTGTTCTAAACCTAACAACACAAATAACCGCTAGAAAAATAAACCAAAACCCCAAAACCACCTCTTTTTTTTGCGGTGATCGTCAGGTTGCTAGTCATTTTCCTCTATTATAGTTATAGGCAAATGGTTTAGTGTCCCAACTTGTTATTAGACTAAATGGTTAATATTCTGGTATCTCTATAAATCTTTTGTCCTGACTGTAAATAAGTGGTTTGTCCTTCATATTCGCAGTTTCACGTTTATTGTCGATGTCCTAGCAACGTATTCTAAATAATTGTACAAAACCGAACTAGTCACAAACATCGAGATTAACAATCACTTCATGATAAAATTAGGAATTTGATAAAAACCAACTTACAATCAACTCCCAAATGTTTCCACTTAAAAGCTTTTCAGATTTTTTGTCCACATCAAAAAGCTTCTCGAAGTAGAATCAAGATCACTTTTAACTTTATCTACACTACTAATTGTTTACGACAACTATAATGTTTGTGTTCTTTTCATGGTTAGCATACTTTCCTACAGCTTCTCTCCATAACAGCATTTATCCACGAACCTTTGAGGCCCTATTATGCCTATGGACTTTGCAATCTATCTGATACTGAAAATGGTCCAGAAAAATATAATCACTCGCGAGAACGGGGGTGAAATATTTACCTTGTACGTTGGATGTATCCAGCACACATAACTGATGTCCTAAGTTCCAAACAGGCCCGTACGTTGGGAGGGCGGGTGTCGGGTGCGATCATCCCCCTCCCCAATTCACACAGAGGTGCAAAAGGACCACTTTTGCTGTTATTGTTTTCTGATAAAGAGGTCCAAAAAAGTAAGAGAAATTTGAAAAAAAGTTCACTTTTGGGTGATGGATGTTCAAAAGGTTCAAAAAGGATCATTTTAGGGGAGTTAGGAGGTTAGGAGGGGTTCCATTTTATAAAAAACAAAAAACCAATTATGGAGGTTTCTCCCGCTATTTCTGGAAATTTCGAGAAGCGATTTCAGATATTTCTCAAAATGTCACCTATACAAACATATCATAATACTCATCGATGTAGGCCTTGACCTTGAACTTTCAAATCGGTATTAATTTTCACCTTGTTGCCATTGTAAACCATAGCTAGGGCCTGTGATTGGCTAAATTTTTGAACAAACGTAACTCAAACACCGTTGGATTACATTAATGAGGTTTAAGTGAGAATGTTCGCTGGGACATTCCGGAGGAAACCATATTCTCGGATTTTTTGAATTGGTTGCCCATGTGCAGCAAGGAAAGCCAATAAGCACTCTTTGCTGAATAACTTAAAAACGAAGGAAATTCAAAATCGTAAGATCTGGTTTTCTAGAGCTTAGTCTCTCTTAATATCTGGTGCCACTTTCATTCCTATACCATTTTTCGTGTTCTAGTTACGTTTTGTTTTGAAACTTGCAATTTTGTTTGCGCTTTTTGACGAACTGAGATATAGGCTTTTAAAGTTTTGGTGCAACGTTGGATGGCGCTATTTATAATACGAATTATGTAATTATTTTGCATTGTTTAGTGTAGAGAGTACTAATCATACCTGTTTTTAATCAAAATTTGGTTGAACAGATGCCATTAATTACTTTGTTATTAATTCTTAAAATTTTTAATTTTGCAAATATGCTGTGAGGAACTAAAAATACATAAGAAATTATCTAAAGTGATGTTAAAAGTGAGCTATTTGATCTTTATCATTTATATTTCTTTATTAATCAATCA